>CABFOW010003931.1:0-64650 GCA_902141385.1 Timema californicum
AAAAAAAACTGTAAAAATACTCCCCTAGCTCGCGTTTCCATCCTTAGTGTGTAGAGTTTATGCGCCAGTCGCAAAGAGTTTTTAAATCTTTTCCCCTTTTTTCATGCTCATTTTTTAAGTTTCAAATACCGCGAGATATCGTCCTATAAGCATGGAAAATATTGAACAGTCCCATGTTCCAACAGTGTCTCTAGACCCTCTCCAACTCCACATCTCAGGCGGATAGTACCTCTAGTGTCTACTTATTCCATTGTCCCTCCGTCCCCCCTCTTCAAGTTGATGTATTATTCACGACAGGTGGGCAGCTAGCATTACAGGATCCAGTCATACACGTGACAGGACACCGACACCACAATCGCTTCTAATAATAAGGAGTTGAGGTCGGCAGCTCAGTGGTGGCGTGCTTGTAATTGGATTCTTACTGCAAGACCCTTCGGGAAAATATTCGATTAGGACTCTCCTCTGGTTTTTATTTTATTTTAGAGATTCTTTTTACGGAGCTATGCATTTTTTCAAGTCAATATCATATTGTGTGTGAATACAATTTGAAAAATTGTTTTTTTCCAATGTGTTTTGAATTGTGTTACGAAAATCTTCCGTTTTTTAAAATCTTTTTATATATCTATATTATTTAATATAATTGTGGCAGTTGCTTACTATTTTATATTTCTTGTTTGGGTAAAATAAGGGAAATTGTCTATTTTTAATTTATTGAATCAAATAAAGAGATTGGAAGGCCTACAATTTAAAAAAATATTCTTAGTTCCTTGTTTATATAAAATAGGGGAAATAGTTTTTCATTCAATGTTGTATTATTTTTTGGTAAAATAAAAAAAAATTATCAATGCTGAAGAATTTGCTTTTGCGTTCCTTTCAAAGGCTATTCATACAAACAATTAAAACAACACAGTCTCAATAAAAAAAATTCAAATTGTTGCATTTTCTTTTTACAAAATTATTTTATTTATCATTTGATAAAGATTTGGTTCATATATATATATATCTCACATATATCTCATATATATATATATCTCACATATATATATATTTGTGTGAAACAAATCTTATATACATAATATTTGAACCAAATCTTATATATAAAATACTAATGTGCTTCGTTGAATATGGAAATCTGCCACAAGTCTAATAGATAGTATTTTTTTCCAGCACGTCTTACTTACTACCCGTTCGGACTATATGCATCATAATTAAGCTAATGGACTAGGGATGAGGAAGGTGGCATTTAGAAGAGCCCTCATTTGTTTGTAGGCAGTGTTATGGAAAACCATTTCCTAAGCCACCATCAGTACACTTTTTTGGGATTCGTGTAATGATCTTTCCGTCCCTATTTATATATTCCACGTGGCCACCGAAGCAGATATTACTCAAATTAAATTTGATAGCTAAACTAATTTAATAAATTATACCTTTACATGTGCTTACAGTTTTTTTTAACTACACTCTTCTAGGTCTATCTCTTCGAGATGTATTCATTAATAACCCTAATAACCGGACTTATGAATAGCGTTAAAATAAACAGAACAGAAAAACCATCTCAAGAGGCATTATACACCAATTGTTCGGATTATTTAAGAATACATGACCTTTGTTTCACTGTTGCAAGCTCATGGGAGGAAAGTGAGATGTATTAAAAAAAGGGAACACTATCTTTATTTACTGATATTTGACGCAAATGTGGGGGTTTGGGGTTTTTAGGGGGCTTAAATCGTGTAGCTATATTTGTCTGGAAATTATGTTTCAATAGTGACTCACATAAGATAAATTAGAAAATAAATGGGAATCAATGCGAGAAATTTTATTCCTTTTTCTAATAAAATGTTGATTAAACACTGACTTTTTAAATGAATATAAATATAATATAATAGCTATTACTTATATTAAATATTCAAATTATGATTGTTATTAAAATGCCGGTTTCACTTCTTCTTCTTTTTTCTTCCCTAAACTTTTTGTATGCTGAAAATTACGTGCACTATGGTAGGATCACGTAAAATATGGGACGTGATTGGAAAGTATTTAATTGTAAGCTTCACTCACTGACATAAATAGCGTGGGTAAATGTGAGGTGTAAAACTGCTAGATAAACTTGCAATCTTTATGGTAGTTAGTGGCAACACACTCAAGTGACGTTGCCTGTGCATGACGTCACGACAAACTGAGATATGAGTTCTCAAGTTAATGTATTTACGTTCTATTCGGAGAGTAGAACATAACATTGAAATAAGAACCATTCATTCTTAAATAATTTTAAAAATAGTTTTAAAAATAGTTTTAGAATGTTATACAATTTTTTTTTACCTTGAAGTTGATTTTAGCAAACATTTATTTTACTCATCTAAAATTTGAGCTATTTTTTTTGATTCATGAAAAAGGGTCTTAGGAATATTCCAGTCAGGATATAATTTTAAAAATATCTGAGGAAATATCTGACTAGTACGTATAGGGAACAATAAAAAGTTATATTGATATGTAAATAGCGTATAACCCGAACGGGTAGTAAGACGCGGTGCTAAATAATAATAATAATAATGATGATATGTTAATCAATCCCTTACGGGCCAAAATAGTTGAGTGGGTGTGTATACTCGTCAGCGGTGAAGGGGAAGTTTCAGCAGGTAAACAAGATGCCTTAATGGATTAAATGTTCATTTTCTTCCATTTATTTAATTTATTACATTAGCATCTAAGTGTGATAATGACTAGAGTGATTAGGTATGTCATGTTAAGATAAAGCCCCCTTCACAAAATAGCTTCAAAATTAACTAGTAAGCAACATAAATATTATTAGAGGTTATATAAAAATTATTGTATTTATTTTCACACAAATTTAAAAAAAAGTTCAACATTAAAATAATAATATTTATCCACAATTTAAAGGTATAGTTTCTATCCAACTGGAGCAGCGTGCATGTTAAATTATTCAGCTTTATAGTGTCACCCACCCGCACAATCTGGGCGAATCAAAAAGAATGTCCTTAAAGAATAGTAGTTTACAGTTTATTTACACAGAGAATTTCTCTGATCAAGCTATAAAAGCCTAAACAAAATTAACAACAAGTTTTTCATATAGCCTATACATTTCAAGCAGGTTCAGTAAAATTGTTTCATGCACCATAGGCGAGACTTAAAATTTGCTCCCTAGTCGTGTTCTCTATAAAATAAATAAACCCCACCCCTTGCGTAAAGCAAAATAATAATATCAATTCACCAAAGCACCAGAAAAAAATAAGAAAATTAATTTAGAAAAATACAAAATAAGTTTAAACCGTGCTCCCCATCATAAACGCCTAATAAACGTGCTTAAAATTACTATTCCTTCTTCCATTCCTTATCTATAAATATTTTATGAATGTTATTTAATATCAAAGTAGATTCACAAACAAAAAGACCCCGAATGTAGAAAACCATAAAAATTATTAAGGTTAATAATATTTTAATAAAATATTATTAATATCAGTTATTTATTAATTTGATATCAAAATATTAACTTATTTAGTTTAAATGGTATATTATTTAAACATTAATAAACATCAAACTTGTTTTAATGCATATACTTTCTTCACTAGGTGACCGCTTAGGTTAGTCTAGTGCTATCATGGATATTTTACAAGCCACAATCAACATGGGACCGATGGCTTTACTTCCCCTCCAAAGAAAGTTGAGCTAAGAATTTTTACTGTGTGGTTAAAATTCATCGATTTCAGCTGGGATTGAACCTAAAAAACGTGTGAGTCTCAAACCCAGGACCACCGAGAAGGTCATTTGCGTTATTTATAATAAACCTAACAGCTTAGCATGACAAAACCCATTTACAAAATATTATTTCTAGCGTCTGTGTTTAAGACGGGAGTGTAAAAAACGCAAATTCATGATAAAATTTTTGCAGAGTTTTTATATCAAAACAGATTTGGTAAAATAAAATTAAATATTTTTCCAATAGAAACATACAATTAAGTGTTCTTCACATATTGACTTCAACAGTTCCTGAATATCTGTCAAAGGTGTCCTGGAATTCAATGACAACTTTTTATCTTTATTTAAAAAGTTTCTCATATAATGCTACTATGATAATTACAGATATTCAACAACTGCTAATACCACCGTATGGAGAAAATTATTCTATATGTTTCTACTCAAGCAATATTTTATTTATTTAGTAAAAAAAAATTTTGCTTCAAAAACCACAAAACACTTTCCTTTTCTCATTCCCCCCCCCCATCCCACCTTAAAAGCCCACATCACTACCTCATAACCAACCCTAAGACTTATAGGGAATATGTAATAACTACGCTAAAGCGTTAGGGATGAGGAAGGTGACCCACACTTACGTGGGGGTGAAGGAGTAAAACCTTTTAGTTAAGCCATCCTTAGTACACCCAACTGTATTCGAATTCCGATCTTCCCATAATCGATAGTCCGGTCTATTACAAGAGTGGGGGCTTTTATTATTCGGCCACTGAAGAGTGTTACCAATTCAATGAAATAAGGACAATTTTAAAATAAAAGGTAAATGAAAAAAAATCCAATCGCTTAATATTTCATTTTTTATCATTGGTATTAGTTGAATTTATCCAAACGGCAAAAAATATTATTTCACAAAAAAAAAATTGAAAGCAAAATAACATAACAGTAAAACTGTAACATACAAACAACCAGTAGTTAATGTTACAAAAACAGTTTATTTATCTAAATATGAGTTAAGTCCACCTAATCAGCAATGTGCTTTCTATCATGCTGTCTTAAATTTCAGATAAAAAATATCAACGTCTCATGTTGACATCCCTCGTAATATCAAAACTTCCTTAGTACTTCTCGTTTAACGGTTTTGGCAAAATTTTTAAGGTTTGTTAGGTTAAGCTAAGTTAGGTTAGGTCAACAGCCCAGGATGTAATTCGTACATGGTTCTAAAAAAAATTTGGGGCCTTAATTACACTGTCTCTTTAGAGGTAAACAACTCGTGAGCACGCAACTCACCTGCAGCCTATTTCCATATTCCAATTGGTGCAAAAAACAACAACTTATAAACAAACAGGTCCGTTTTGATCACTATTGTTAACTTTAACCTTGAAATATACTGATACAAGACCTTTTATGTCGGGTGTTATCATGTACTATTACAGTGGTAATAGGATCACTCGTATATTTTCTGAACGACATGGATTGGAGTTTACATAGTTAAAATAGGAGCCTCAGGATTTTCTCCTCATGGGTAAAAAAAAAAAAAGTGGTGTGGGAAGGAGCAGGTTACGGGAAATTGAGGGTGTTTGGAATATATTTTGTTTTTATATCGCCTGTATGTTTCCAGAACAAGGTTGGATCATATAGTCTCCTCTCAGTGACCCCAATCGTCTATCTCCACTTATATATTACAAAGAAAGACCTTAGCTATATATATATATATATATAAATATTTTCACTCTTAAAATTTCCATGTGTCCGTTTAACTGTCCATATATCTGTCTGTTTATATAATGTAGCTTCATCTGTCTAACGTTTCGTGTTTGTGTATGTCATGTATGTAATGTATGAATGTGTGTGCGAGCGCACGTGCGTTTACGAGAATAAGAAGGTTAACACAAAGTAGCATTGGCTATGTGTGCGGAATTAGAAGGCTAGTCTAGGACTCAAACTCCGATGTAAAAGTGAAGAGAAGCATCAACATAGCTACTGTATGTATACAGTTTTCTCTCCCTTTTCATCAATTTTCATTAATTCTAGGTAATAAACGTGCACTTTATGAACCAACTGATTATATCAGCACACGAACATATATACAGGTTGATCCAAAAGTCGTGCAACTCTGGTTTTCCAACGATATTTCTGGTGTAAGAACATGGCAGTGAACATGTTTATATGTATGGCAACACTGTAATGTTGACCAAGTGTTGTGAAGGCCGTGTAATCTTGAGGCATACACTAGGCCTATTCAGTTTAGTTTTAGAGCATTTGAAAGTGCAAGATGAGTTTTTTTTTACGAGCAGAGCGAGTATTCATTTTGGAACATTAGTGTAAGGCCAACTCGTAAATGGAATGCCAACAATCGTTTGTGCGTAGTATTCCAGAATCACGCGCCCTGAATAAATCAACAATATGCTGAATTGATGGCACAAAATATAGGTTTTTTCTTTGGGTTGCGTGACTTTTGTATCACTCTGTATAAGTGGATGCTAAAGTTCCTACAATTTTTTTGCCGGGAAAGGTATTTTCAAACACCTTCCAGGGTTCTTTTACATACCAGAATTGACATGTGACCGATGGCCTTACTTATGCTCCGAAGGAAGTTATGCTACGGCGTTTCTATCACTAAAGAAAACTAAATCGACCCTGGATGGGTTTGAACCCACGAACACCGGGACTTTGCCCCTAAGGCAAGCACTTCTCCCCAAGATCACCGGGGTTGACACATCCTGTTTCCCACTCCCCTTATTATCACACTTTTTCCTCATTGTCCGCTTGCATTGTACTTTGCAAAGGGACGTTCGTAATACTAATGCACAAATATGAAAGGGTCCACGGGATTATGTTACTCCATCCCCTCCCCCCTCTCCTCTTTCATACTCGTCAGATATGCGCCAAGCTTGTTATCAAGTATGTGATAACACACTATTTTGCTTCGTCAACTTCTCTAGCACCGTGGTTAGCTAGATGGACTATGTGGTTGGAGCATCGATCCTACCTCCCTCAGCTACTTTTGCGCTGACAATGTACAATTTTCATAAGTCTGGCCTTTTTAGAAAATACACACACATTATTTCAGCCAAAATTGATTTAAAAAAAACACCAATAGAGTTATAAAATAGGTTTTGATATTACTTATAAAAATGACATCTTAAAATAACATGACCTGATGTATGAATATATGAATTGATATTTACTATCTTTAATAGCTGTCTTATTAAAAAAATAGCACTCTATCAAACCGCAAGCAATATTTTATAAAGGAAACCAAATTTATTAATTTGGAAGGCAAATCTGTTCCTTTTATGAACTAAAAGATAAAAATATTCTTTCCCTAGAGAGCCCCGGGGGCAAACCATATATTTACTTTAATTAATTAGGAAAAAGTAAGGCATAATAAATTAGAGTACTCACATTTGCGTGAAAGAAGAGGGCGAAACTTAAATTAAAGAGAAAGTTGAAACTTGGTACTTACTCATTCTTACTGTATAGATAAAATTAAATGTGTAGAGCATTGATGGGTAGTGATAAACTTAAAAAAAAAAGCCAAAAAATAACTTTACTTCTTTTTTTGTTTACGAGAATAAAAATTATTACTATAGTGAGCTAAAACTCAAATTTACAGGACAGTTGGTTAATAATCCAAAGTTTTTTTTTTCAAAAGTTTTCATTTTAAAGGTAATGGTTTAAGCAAGGTTTAATTAATTTTATTTGTAAGTTTAACACAAACTTAATATAAGAGTAATATAATATGTTTCGATAACATTTCCTCCAACCCTTTGCCCCTCTCCCCTCCAATACATCCCGACCGAATTAAAGCCTTAACAGTCCCGTTAAAGGCAAACTAACGCAATGAGAGACTATCGCCTTAGGCCACGCGGCTATATTAGCATATAATATGTCACATATGTGAACCATAATCATTAATCAAAAAATGTTTGAGGATTTTTTTTATGACGTTAAAATAAAATAAAATAAAACTTAAGACATGTTGTCCAACAATTTATATTTACTAAGAAGTGACATTATTTTGAAATGAATAAATATTATAGTTTTACGTGTTTATGGTTTCGTTGATAAATGTTATTTACGTTTTACCACATGACATTTTTGATGTTTATGTTTAAGAGATATTGTGTCATCACACACGTCATATCTATTGTAATAATCTTTCGGTGAAGGTTAACACATTACTTTCGTGGTTGTTTCTTCACAAAACCCTATAATTATGACGTCATTACTCATGTTGAAATATCCTGTCCATGATAGTCTCTACCTAATCAGAAGTTACGGAAATATAAAATAAAATAGGGGAGACTGAGGCTAGTCGTTACAGGGGCAAGGTGAAACATTTAGTTTTGTGAGTGACAGTTTAGTCGCAGTACATCACGATTTGTATTAAAGGAAAATAATTCCACCTGCCATCAGTCAAGAATAGTTGGGACGGATTGCATCAATACTCTGTTGTTAAAGTAAGACTATTTTATTTGGACGTCAAAAGTTAACCGCCTTTATTTTATTCGTTTTGGTTTAGAGCTATAAAATAGCGCTAATTCGTTTGTTTAAAAAGTACTCCAAATTAAATGTTAAATTCATCTTCAAAGCCATGTAGCCCTGATCGGTTTTGTATTCAAGCCATTTCAAATAAAACTCGTTGACCTCGGCTGGGTTTCAACCCACAAGCATCGGTTCCTGAGGCGAGAAATTCACTCGAAGACCACCGAGGATGACATTGCCTTTTTATTGTTTGATAATTTGTGTGCGGCCCATTTGACATAGTACTATTTTTTTTTATTTCGCCACGTCCCATCACTCATCTTCAATTAATTCCACTAATGGTGTAGGAATGAATAAAGTGGAAATTAGAGAAAATGTAATCATATTTTCGTGGAGTGACAGTTATAAACCATTTAGGAAAGATCACCATCAGTAGATTTCAATATCCGACATCCCCGTCTTGATAAAACCAGATAAAACGATATCATATTCTGAAAATTAAAAATGACACATGGACACGGGAATTGAACCCGGGACCTCTGGGTTCGATTCCCGTGTCCAGGTGTCATTTTTCAATTTTCAAAATACGATATCTAGGTGGAGAATTCCGCACTTAAAAGCATAAATAGTAGCTTCGGCTATTTGATTCTCAAATCAAATGAGCTTGACGTTTAGTCTGCGTACTACCCGTTGCGCGTTTATGACGTGTCTTGGCTTTATGGACAAATTTCAATAAAATTTATATTTACATTGTCAAATATCATCGGAAACAGCTTATATTTAAATATTTTATGCTATACCAAATTATTATTTTGAAGTCAATAAGATCCAAATCCTCCATATGTTTACAAATTAAATAATATGTTGTTTTCAAAAAGTAATTGTTACTTTTTAAATATTTCTTCCATGGGAAATACGCTAAAATTATTATTATTTTTATTATTATTATTATTATTATTAGCACCGCGTCTTACTACCCGTTCGGGTTATACGCACTTACGCTAATGTGTAATGGTAGGGTGATTGTTAGATGAAATGAAGGACCTACAGTTTAACGTGGAATCCAAACCACGGTGAATGCCTGGCATTCCTCACATTCACAAGATGTCTTGTCAGAGGTGAAGGAAGGATTTGGTAATCAGATAAATCTTTGCCGGGACCGAGGATTGAACCCCGGCCGCCAGCATAGAAGTCTGACACCTTACCCCTCGCTAAAATTAAAATAAAGATATTAATACGAACGTTTGGAAAATATAAAAAGGATAACCAGTTTAAGTGTCGAATTATTTCAATTAAATTAAGCAGGCCCCAACAAAATGTTTTGTTTGTAGTAATCGCTATTTTATATACGTTATCTAGATATTCATATACAGTATCTTTTCCGTTGAGATATTTGAATGATTTGGCGTATTGATTTTTTCCTGATTACACTTGTGGAGTAATCAGGGACAACATCTAACCCTAACTTAGAGACCTGATGATGGCGTTTATACGTCGAAACATGTAGTCTGTCAACCGGCCCTCTGGCATCCAAGGCTTAAGGAGAGGAATTAAAACCAGCTAAGGAACACTTATATACTCAACCACATTTCTGTATCAATTTTCTCACTCTACATAATTTAGACTCTGTTTCAAGTCCTCACCTATAATTATCGTCTCTAACCTATATTAAATAATTTGTTGCATAATTTCCCTGTTTACTACCATTGGTCAAATATTTATCTTTTTCTTTTGACAACTCTGGATCTATCTTAATATTACCTTTAAACTTAATATTAACTTTTTCACTATAATTGTATATCTTAATTAGTAATGTTTTATTCATTAACATGTAACCTTAGAACATGAGATATTTATTTGTATGTATTGACTAATTTTAATATGTTTTTTGTATTTTAACCTATTCCATATTTAACATGTTCTTGTTATACTTATTTCACATACACTAATAAGAATTATAAGTTAAAGTTTTTGCTATAGGTTTGCCATTATCTATTTAGTATATCTGTTCTCATATATAATGAAATATGTATTATTCAGACTTGTTACTATCACTAACTATTCAAACTCTTATAATCTCAATATGGTTTTCTCTAATTACATTTTTTTTCTATCTTTAATTTTTTCCTTATATTTTATATAAATTATATCTTTTCACTTATAATCAGATCCTTTTTTTATTGTTTATTGGGTGTTCCTTGAATAATTAATGAGTATCATTATATTTCTCCTTACTAAATCACTTTGAATATAACTAATAGTATTAATTTTCACTAAATTCGGCACTTACTTAATTCTTCCAAGTTATCTATTCCTGGGCTACGATTCCCATCAAAACATTATACATAATATTATATGAAAATTTATAAACTTCAGGAATTAAAAAAAATTATCTTGTAGCTAGAAATACATAATTACATCTAACTATTTAGATAAAGGTCCAGGTTTAGATTCATATCTAAGGTCAAAAGAAACCACCATAAAATTCAATTTATTTCATTCCAATAAATTTTCCAGCACCGTGTTTTACTACCTGTTCAGGCTATACGATTATATAATAATTAATCTGATGGTTTTAGGGATTAGGAAGGTTATATTTAAGAAAGTGTACCAACATGTGATTAGAGGTAGAATGGAAAACCATTTAGTAAAAACCACCATCAGTATACCTGACCAAGATTCGAACCCTTATCACCCCGTCATCGGCAGTCTAGTCTACTGCGATTGTAGTGCGTTAGACCACGTGGTTCACTAAATGTTAAGTTAATTGTATTTTAGCTAGTTTCTGTGTTTGTACTAAAATTCACTTCGGGTTAACCAATGATAAACCTAACAGGCATTAAATTCGTTCAATTGAGGGATTGAGATATCATAATAATTAATAACATTATTGAATAATTTTGGTCACAGTAATTTAGAGACAAATTTTTATAATTAATTATTATAGAGAGCTGAAAAGAAAATTATTTGCAATATATTGATTTAACCAAATAACACGGAGAATAAATAAGATTGAACTGTTATTGATCGCTTACGTTTACATCTGTCGTATCATAAAACCAGTCCAAAATCGCTGGTACCTGTTTTATCAACGATAGATAGCACCACAGGTAGCTGACAATTTCCCCTAGTCCATCACAGACTATGCCTTAATATATTAGTGAAGAATTACGATAAGCATGGGATTAATCGTTGATAGTTCAGTGGTGGATCAACATTACATTGACCCAAGTGTTCCTGGCTCGATTCCTGTGTTGAGATATAATTTTTCAAAAATTTACGAATAACCAAATAAGCTTAGGGTACAAACTATGATGTTTTGAATAAGAAGAGAGAGGTTGTATGATAATTTATTTTTATAAGTATTTTTAAAAATAACATGGCTTAAGTTTGATCTATACAAACTTAAAATTTATATAAAAATAATATTAATTTGATAAACTCTATAATATTTTTAAATAAACTAGTGTATGTGTGGAGAGGGGGAGAAGATAAATATGGGGAGGGGGGGGTTAATTTAAATCTGCACGTGTGGAACTTATTCTTAGAATGAACCAATATAAGATTTTATCCCCAAAATTCTGATTATTCACCTGAAGTATGATCTGTAACAATATAGTCGCGAATTAATTTTAACATAGACTAGGGAATAATTAGAAACAATCACTCTGTAGCAATAAAGGGAGAGACTCTGCTTAGGTGGTTACATGGTCTATGTCATCACTTTGGCAATAGACCGCCTTGGGGATATCGAGATTCAAAACTTGGTCAGGTGTTTTAAGGGTGGTTTATTCTAGATGATTTTCCACTTTTCCTACGAGTTCAAATGCGGTTACACTACCTATAAATTCAACCTTCCTTATCCTTAGCACATTAACGTAATTCATAAATGTGTGTAGCCTATACGGCTAATAGGATGTGGTGTAAATATAATAGGAAATTAAAAATAGAAAGGACAATGGAGGAAGAAAAATAATACTGAATGGTATTTCTCATGGAGACCTTGGAAACTATTCAACGCCTTGAGCTCTGTAAAACCCACTTCGGTGGCCGTGTGGTCTAAGGCACTACTCTCGCAGTAGACTAGACTTTCGATTACAGGGAGATCGAGGTTCGAATCTCAGTCGGGTGTATTGAGTGTGATTTTCCAGAAATGGTTTTATTCTCTCTCTCCATGCAAATGTTGGTACATTTCCTTTTATATAACCTTCATATTCCCTAGAACTATTAGTACATAAGCCTATAACCTGAATGGGTAGTAGGGCACGGTGTTGCAATTTAAAAAGAACTCTGTACCAGCCAGACGCTTTATTTATAATATATTTAATTAAATATATTGTTTCAATCATTTACCGGTAATATATAGAAAGCATATTAGTCTGAAAATAGTTAGAAAAAATTCTGTGAAAATGGTTTCTATGAGCTTCAAGCTAGCGTATATCCCAAACGTGTAGTAAGATGCTGTTTTTTTAAAAAAAACTTATTATTTTTAAACATTATAACAAAGACATATTTTAAATCATATACATTTTCCCACTATTGATTAATTAATACAATTAAAAGGGTTAGCATTCAATCTAACTCCATATGCACTTTAACATATGTTTACAAGAGGGACGAGATTAAAGTGCTTCTTTGGTGTTGGAAATTCAAAGTGAATATTTAAAAATAATTAGAAAAATACCGTCGACAATCTCTACTTACATTCCGTATGTCCGTCACTTTAAATCTACGTAAAAAAGATATTCAAAGTAGATAAATTAAATTAGAGTGAAAACGAAACATGCAAATAAGTGTTTTGCTTCCAAACTTAATTCTATTTTTCCAAGTTATAGAGTAGTTTTAATTGTAGGACAAAAACAATTTTAATGAATCAAATAGCCGAAGCTATCATTTATGCAATTTAGTGAGGATAACACCATTTAGATATCATGTTCTGAAAATTGAAAAATGACACCTGGACACGGGAATCGAACACGGGAACTTCGGCTTGGTACTCCAATGCTCTTACCACCGAGCTGTCCAGGATTCGTCCCGTGCCTATGGTCATTCTTCACTCTTCACTCACTCACTCGTCCATCAGAGACTCTGCCTTAAACTATGAGTGAAGAGTGAAGAATGACCATGAGCACGGGACGAATCCTGGATAGCTCAGTGGTAAGAGCATTAGCGTACCAAGCCGAAGTTCCCGGGTTCGATTCCCGTGTCCAGGTGTAATTTTTCAATTTTAAGAATATGGTATAAAAACAAGTTTATTTAATTATTGAACTATAAATATTTTATGAATTTGTTAAACCTGATTATTTTTTAAAAAATTCATTGGTTTTGAAGAAATTTTTTATGTTTTTTTATTCTCTTAATGCCAGCACAGACCAACGCGGGACATTGGAGTGGGAATGGAAACGAAATTCGCGCAAAGTAACAATGCCATTGAGAGGGAAAGGAGAGCACTGTCTGGGTTGAATAAATCCCGCGTGGTTCGCTGCTTGCACTATTTATCCGCACCCCGCCAGTCGTTTTGGTTGCAAACATTTGTACTGTGTGTGTTTGTTACTACTATTATTATTATTATTATTATTATTAGCACCGCGTCTTACTACCTGTTCGGGTTATACGCACTTACGCTAATGTGTAATGGTAAGGTGATTGTGAGATGAAATGGAGGATCTACATTTTAACCGAGAATCCGAACCACGGTGGAGGCTTGGCATTCCACATACACACATGTTGTGCTTAATACACGTCTTGTTAAAGGCGAAGAATGGAGTTTGGCATTCAGATAAGTCTGTGCCGGGACCAAGGATTGAACCCTGGACCCCCCAGCATAGAAGTCTGACACCTTACCCCCTAGACCACCGGGTCACCCTTGTGTGTTACTATCAGTCACAAAGACTACTAGAACATCAATAAGAAATACCGCATATGGAAAGAGATCGGGAGGGAATTAAAAGTATCTGGTGAGTATAATATTCCACGTGTGATAGTATTTCTTTATTAATGTCATGCACCCATTGCTTTGTTCTTCTATCATCATCTTCAGTTACAGCAATAAACTATAATATTTATTCTTCTCTTGAAGTATACAGAGCTACAAACATAGTCTACACTTAGTTAATAATGTGATGAATATGTACACTAAAACATACACTGGTATCTTTCCTTGAACAACCACAAATCGCTTCGCGCCGGTATAACCACGCTCAATCCAACCAATTTTTTCCCCGCCAGAAATTCTCACAATTGTTTCCGCATCAAGCTGTCGTTCTCGATATACGTTGGTTTGGGCAGGCCTTAAAAAATGTATTAAAGATAAAGTGTAGATTATGTCTAAAATGGAACTAACAATCTAATTTGAGTCAATACATTACAGTAAAAACGGATTTAAAATATATTTAGCAATTAATAGTCATATTTATTTATGGGTTTATTTCTTTATCTTTTCATTAAATAAAACAGAGTTAGGGTTTGGTTGTACAGTTTTATCCTAGGTTAAACAAGTTTGTAATTCATGTGTTGATAACATCTGTCATTTGATAGTACACACATTAAAACATTAATTTAAAAAGCAACACTCAAAATATAGCGTAGACATAACATGCAAATAAATTGTTTTGTTTAATAATAATGTTTTGTTTTGTCTTTTTATTTTTTACTCAACTAACAATTTATTACCAGCTTCAATGATAATATAGTCCAAGCAATCACTCTCACAAAAGTGCTGTACTGCGTATAAAGGGGTTTAAATCCTGGACAGGTGTACTGAGTTTGGTTATCTCTAAATGGTTTATCCCTCTCACTCCAAGCAAATTCGTGCACCTTAGCTCTAAACATATAACTTACACATCTCTATTAAAATACCGTAAAAATATATATGCGTATAGATTAGTGGATGGGTAAATGAGATGTGACGGTAAAAAAACCAAACAAATGGAAATCCCGTTTTTTAAGTTTTTTACTGAAGATGGAATGCCTCGCTCTATGTTGAGCGTGTAGAAACTTGTAATTGCTATGTGTTTTTTTATAATACTGAGCTATGTGCTAGCACGTTTACTATTTATACAGTCCAATCTTTATTGGGAGAACCTTATCGTACAGCTAAACAATTACTAGAGTTATTTTAAGATGTTCATACGTCAAGTTATGTAAACTACAGCTATCACTTTAGATAGATATTATTAATAACTATAAAATTATGGTAGTAAAATTAAACTGTTTTATCAATTTTTAGCAGTAAAAAAATAGGTTTTTCTTTTTACCAAATTGCCCTTTCTATGACAATTGGACAGTATAAGCCCTTTTCCCTGACTCGTATTGATTTAATATGACATGTACGGGTTATTGTACGGATTTATGACCGCCATAACTCTAGAAGTGTGGTGTATATGAAGGGATTCCCGTATCCCCGCACCCTCTGGAAATCATACTCTGGTTGGGAGGTTCAATTTATCGATATCAACCTTTATATACAAGCGACGCCTATTCTAAATGTTGCGAAGTTTTTGCATTTTTTTTTTCAAACGAATTTTTTTGAGTCTCGTAAATACGTCAAATAGACCATTTTATCTATTGCTCGAACACATTTTTACCCTCTCTCGGCCCCTTGGATAGAGAAGTCTTATGATCGTAAACAAATTATAATTCAAAATTTTGATGAATGTCGACGTTTCATGACATCCTGAAACCGAAAAAGATGTTTTTTCTATGCCATTTGTCTACATCTCGGCCCAAAGGTGAAAATATTTCATATAAAGGGCTGAAATTTTGTATCTAGGGTTCTTATAAGGTTACTCCGTGTTTTATTCTGGGATTGGGTATCTAACCTTGAGTAGTTTAGTGAAAGAATAAAAAAGTATGTTTTCTTGAAATTTGCTATAAGTATTTTGATTAATTATAGTATCCAAGCATTTCTTAACATTAAAAACAAAATGGAAAATTCTCATTTTCCTTCGATAAGTACTTTGAGGGTATTTTACATGACGATCAGAAACCTTCAATTTTGATCCTATTTCCACAATTATTATTTGAGATACGAAATAATGTATCATTAAAAAGTTGTCAATCTATTGAAAATAGAAAACATTTTATCAAAGTATCTTATCAAACCAATAGTTTCTAAACTATTGCAAAATATATATCTTTTAAATAGAAGTTTCGGAAACTGTTTTGTCGATTGTAATGCTCTTTGGTGAATAGAGATGTCTCTCTTTTCTCGATATGTTTCTTTAACAGTGTATATTATTTCATTTTATAAATCTTACAAGTCTTAAGATATTGCATCCTGGTTTGGATTAAGGAGAGGAAAAGTGTGTGATGCACAGTGCCATTTTACTAAATACATCATTTATCAAGGGTAGCTCATGGAATATTGACAAGTCAATAAATGCCTACTGATGCATTTTCAACTTCAATTCGGATTAAGTATGCCCTTTTAAAGCCAATAAATTCACATTTGTTAACTACACTATTTTGTGAGTTGTTTGTTAATCATGGGAAGGTGAAGGGAGAGAGACGGTTTACTAGTAAAATCCCGTCAAGCCTTGTTTGCCCTGGAAACAACCCACCAGCAACTCCTGTAATTTATTCTAATTGGTATAACTCTTGGTGGTGCGATCCCGCAATCAAGCCCCCCCCCCTTACCCCCACTCCATCCCGCCCGAGCGGCCACCGCCGATATCAATGATAGTGCCCACCTATGCGGATATAAGGGGTCATGCGGTCAGCGACACAAGACCTCCAACCGTTAATTTCAGTTTTCTAAACCAGAGCTACTACTTCTCTATTCAAGAAGCTCCTCACTTTTCTTCATGAGGTTGAGTTTGACCTCGTTCGAGACCAACTGATTTCACAGATAAATTTTGGAATCACATGGGATCAAACCTGGGATATCTGTATCTGTAGCTTTGAGCACAAGCCCACAAAGGTCGTCTAAAATAGTATAACACCAGGAGAAATATGAGAAATACAAATTTAATCATGTCTACTAATAGTTTTACTATTGTGATATTTAGTGATGGTGTAAACCAACAGTTTACACGAACTACCCTTTTTATCCATTAAGAGAAAGTTAAATTTTGATATACTATTATAACATTTGACTTAATTGAAAATTATAAATATCACTATGGGGAATAAATATCAGTTAAATCTAATTTATAATATGAAATCTGGTCAGTAGTTCAAACCCCTCAAACAGATGATGTATTTAAATATATTTATTCTTTATTTTATTCTGTTAGTAAAAGAATGCAAATTTTAGATTTATTTTATTAATAATGTGGGAACTTTAATTGAAGAGTACAAGTGAAAAAGAGGGAAAATCCCATTTTAGCTCAAATTGATCTGGTGCTACCCTCTGCTAGACAATCACGAGACCCTTATAATGCACTTGATATTTTGGTTAAAAGAGGTATGTGTCATATTTAAATTAGTTATATATATATATAATATTTTAAGGGGTATTCATGGGGCTTGAGATACAGTATGGGACTGAAACAATTAGACAAATAGAAACATAAAAATTAACACTTTATTTGAAANTAATTCAGTGTAATGTGGTTTTTCCTCTTTTACCCTTGTGCCTTTCAATTATATTTATCATAAATCGAAACAGAAAACCACGGCCAACTTGTATTTGTGGGAGCATACATGGATTAAATGTCAGTTCCTTTTAGTCTGATTTTCTGGTGACGGAAGGTTGAGGTTTTGAATCCCAGCTAAATGTATAAAGATTGTTTTTTTCCTAAAATATTTTCCACAACCACCCTAGGGCCATTTTGGGTGAATTAAATAAAAGTTTTATCTTTCATAATCTCTACCTTTCTAGCGTGGTTCAAATGTATCTTACCCAACAAATCTTGATAAGCTTTAAACATTTAAAACATCATTAATAGTATTTTAAAATAGGTTATGAGATCATATCTATGATAAATTTTCAGTCAAAGTTGTTGATAAATATGTGCCGTATTATTTAAATTAAATAAATCAAAGGCAATAAATTATGCTTAGCATCTTAAGAAATCAAAATTATGAATTTTATCAAAAGTATACACGCAAAAAGAAAGTCATTAAATTTTATTCATCGAAATATATATAATATATACATATACATATATATAGTATATATAATATATATGTACATATATAATATATAATATACATATATATAATATATATGTACATATATATAATATGTACATATATATAATATATGTACATATATATATAATATATATATACATATATAATATATATAGTATATATATAATATATAGAATATATATATAATATATATATGTACATATTAGATATATATAATATATATATATAGTATATAGTATATATATAATATATATGTATATATATGTATATATATTATATATGTACACATATAATATATATATGTAAGTTTAATATGGAGGTTTATTTTAAAATATATTTATTTTTCAACAAATTATGACAAATTAATTTTTGCGTAGGTATTTTAACCATGGCGTACATTGCATATATTTAAAATAGAACCCTCTTTTGAATTGTTTGGAAAATAAATCGATCATTAGTATAATTAGAACCACGTCTTATTAACCGTTTGGGTTATACGCACTTACGCTAATGTGTAATGGTAGGGTGATAGTTAGATGAAATGGAAGACCTACAGCTTAACGTGGAATCCGAACCAAGGCGGAGGCCTGGCATTTCACACATTCACAAGTTGAAGATTAATACACATCTTGTCAGTGGTAAAGAAAGGGTTTGTAAATCATATAAATCTGTGCCGGGACTGAGGATTGAACCCCGGACCCTCACCACAGATGTCTGATGGCCTACTCATAGACTGCCATGTCACCTTTAATAAATCAATCGATTCCAAATAATTTGAGACAAAATATTCATCTACCTGTAAAACTAGAACATTTTATCTCATTACATAGCTGATATATTCTATTAATAAGTATATCAGTATATTAATCAATTTATAAGGTAAATGTTATCTATAGCTATAAATGAAGCGTATTATTAACCTTTCATTTTATGTGATAGTATTGCACGTTTAGTGTTTAAATGTAAAATTAAATTAAGGAGAATACAGGTAATTGATAATCATTATTTTATAAACGGAAGACTAGCTAAGAAGGAAAGGTAATTTCACTCCCTGTTCAGTATGACGAACTTTATTACAATCCTCTTCCTTCTAAAGTTAATTGAAATATATACACCTTTAACATTAAAAAGTTAAATTAATAGTATGAAGGTATTACGACAAGTGTTATATAAGCATTTAATGACTCTTTTAGCAATATATTCATATCGTTTTAGGACAAACACAATGCTAAGAGCCACTATAGTAGCTTTATCGCTTAAAGGAGGAAATTAGCTCATTAAAAAAAGAATCCCTGCACATTTATGAAGGCAAATCTTAGGTACTCATATTGAGAAAAATATGACTGAATGAATTACAGTCATATATATTCATTAGAAAATCTTTATCTGACAAGATAGAAATAAGTTGAGTTTACTTAAATGTATCAATACGTAGAGTCATAATAACGCCATCTGTAACAATGGCTATATAATATTGATGTACAAAATAACAATAGTTATATATTTACTAAGGATCCTATTTTTATTACCTCGATATTTAAAAAAAATCATTTAAAATTTATAAAACAAAACCCAAAACTGTAAATGAAAACGTGTAAAGAATGCATATGATTTAATCAAACAAGGCATTTACAAGTAGAAACTAAAATATTCAAAAACAAACCTTAACAAATACACCATGGTATTTGACTAAACATACACATTGATTTATAAACTTCCTTTTTTCAGAAGAAATAGCTACCCTCTTCCTCAAAAAAATGTTCATCTTAGTTGCAGTTCTTACAGAGGAATGTAGCTTCCCTAACGAAAAAGTTATCATCATCATCATCATCATCGTTAAATGTTTACAGCCTGTGGCCGGATCAGTTTAGTAAAATGCCTCCATCTACCTCTATCCTTCCAACATTTTTCTTCTCCCACTTATACAATCTTTGTTATATGCACCTCCCATCTCCTTCTTGGGCCCTTGACACAAACATAAATTGTGTAAAAAGTTAATCTGAATTCTATTGAACAACTGTGTATTACAAAAATGTTATATTTGAGTATTCATTCATTTACAAATTATCGATATTATTCAACATTCTAAAAATGACTTTTAAGAAATGACGCAAATCATGTTAATTAAAAAAGAAGTCTCAAATAATAGAAAATTACTAAATTTTCACATATAAAATCTACGTTTATACTACCAGGGGAACATGAACAAAGTTACACCCAATATCATTACTAATGGAACTGCAGGTCTTATGAAGTAAAGCTTTATCCTCGCTGTCTCTCAGTTAACTGTTGCCAAATCTCCTCGCTCTCAGTTATGTCTGAAGGTGGTTCTGGGGTAGGAAATAGTTACTGACAATCTCGACTAACCAGAATTGGGAAACCTCTCTTATATTTGAGGGGAGATTGACCACAAAAATGGAGAGAGTGACAATGCTGTTTCCCAAAAGTAACCATGCAGTTCCCTCGGCGATTATATTCAGTGTAGTTTTATTCTAAGCATTGATTGTGATATACCAAAATAAATAAATCATGCTTATATATCTTATAAGATATTTGAAAATAAATAATACACATTCTTGCAGAAATATAATGGGAGAAAAAGAAACATCGCATATCACCTAAGAGCATTTATATATATTTTTTATATATGTCACCAGCAACGTGTGAAATCCAGGCATTTTATTAAATACTTAAGCATTCTATGTACTACCAGATAAATTTTGGAAGAGTATGAAATAAACGAGTTTTACTGTTGTATTTCATACTTATTTTCAAGTTCTTTTTCTTTTTTAAGTCCCGGAATATGTTATCAACTCTTTTATCCAGTTATATTTAAGTCTTGTGCCGTTTTATAGCAGGTTCACCTAATTCCTAGGATTTAAGTTGGTCAGGTTAGGTTATTTTAGAATAGGGTAGTTAGGTTGGGCTAGGTTTGGTTAGCTATTGTTATTGGTAATATATAATGACTGGTTATTCTATACATTTCCTAAGAAAAGTATGAAATAAAACAAAAAAATTCATAATTTGCTAAAGCCAGTCTGGCATTTTATAGAATGCCTGAATTACACACATTGCCGTTTTAAATTTCAATTTCCCAAAAATAAATTTTAAAAATATATTTGCCTCTAACTTAGGAAATATTCATGTTATAAAATATTCTTTCATCTGAAAGTGGTTTATCTTTAAGAACTATACAACTTTTTATTCATAAGTTATTTCATATATCAAAAAGTTGCGGGGATTTAATAAGAACTAGAAATTTCCGCATATGTAAAGTACTCTCAAAATAATTTTCAAGGGATTTTTTTTATAGCACCACTGACCTGGCGGTCTAGGGATAAGGTGTCAGACTTCTATGCTGGCGGCCGGGGTTCAATCCCTGGTCCCGGCATAAATTTATCTGATTACCAAACCCTTCCCTCACCTCTGACAAGACATCTTGTGAATGTGGGGAATGCCAGGCCTCCACCGTGGTTCGGATCCCACGTTAAACTGTAGGTCCTCCATTTTATCTCACAATCACCCTACCATTACACATTAGCGTAAGTGCGTATAACCCGAATGGGTAGTAAGACGCGGTGCTAATAATAATAATAATAATAATAATATAGCACCACGTCTCACTACCCGTTTGGGTTTTACGCTTATGTACTAATCACGCTGATAGTTTTAGGGACCAAGAGGATTATATTTATAGGAAATATATCCGAATCTCTAAGGAGGGAGAGTTGGAAAAACAATTTGAAAAAACTTAACTCAGTATATCCAACCAAGATTCGAACCTCAATATGCCCATCATTGGCAGTCTAGTCTACTACAATAATAGTACGTTTGAACCACGCGGCCACGGGTTGTAAAGTGTTATAAAATTTGACCATAAAAGAAAATGTGTTCTAAAAAAAAGTTACAACCAACCATAACACGACTATATAATTTCCGAGCATGAAAATATAATTCGCAGGTGCTCATTCCTTTATTTAAAATTACCGTTTCAAATTGAAGGCACCCACGGTAGGGAGAAATGGGGTAAGTGGATGAGGGGGATGGAGATTGCTAATTTATCTGCGTTTGTTTAACACGGGCTTAAACCTCCCCGGCTATTAATTGCCCCGGGACTCCTAATTAGAGCAAACTACGGACCACTATGCATCCTGGTTAAATCGCCAACTGAACCTTCCAGATTGGGGTCATGTATCGACTAAAAACCCTTCGAGGTGTTAAGCAAAATGTGAGTTGCGCCATCATATTACCGCCACAGACAAATCCACATGGCGGTTATTGATATGTCTTGTACAGTCCAATTTTTATTGGTACGGCCTTTTCTTACAGATAGAATAGTTACTGTATCTACTACAACGTTTTTATACACCAAGTCTGATATTCTGCAAAAGTCCCTTTTGATAGATACTTTCAATAACTCTAAAATAACACTGACTAAATGTTACCAGTGCTGGTTGATAAAAAAATATTTTTTCTAAAATTCTACTATAGAAAATAAATTTTAACTTTATACCAGAAGGATGTTTATTTAAATACGCTTTTGAAACATTTTATATAAGTGTAGTATCGGACTTTATAAATTCAATGTACCCCAAAATGATAAGGTACAGGTTTTGAGGCTAAATATATTTTCAATTGGATCGATTGCAAGCAAACATTTTTTTTAGCAATTCCTTTTACTACCCGTGAGGGCTACATGCATATTATTTATTAATTACGCTAATGTGTTAGGTATGAGGAAGGTTAAATTTAAAGGATGTTTACCTTGATATAAGTAAAGGAAGAGCGAAGAAAATTTAGTAAAAAACACCGGAAGTATAGCCAGTCAGTATTAGAACCCCAAACTCCCCGCATAGCCAAAAAACTAGACTAGACAAGCTTGACATTTAGTTAAATTGTCTCACATATGCGGGTTATATTATAATACAGCATTGTGCTTGAATACGAACTAAACACTAGTTTAACCTAAGCATCTAAGTGTACACACTAATATATGTAATCTTTGTCTCAGGTCAAACTGTAAAGCTTATACCTAAGTAATGAGCTAGATACAGATCAATTACTTCATATTTTAGCACCCCATTCTCAAATTCAGATCTTAAATTTTCTTTAGAATCCTAGAATATTTAAAATCGTACAATTTTAATTAAAGTGATAATATTTAAAAGTTAAATTAAATAAATTTGGATTGATGCTACTGGCGAGATGAAGCTTTTTAATCGGAAAATTTTCTGCATTGGTGGCTTGCAGTGGAGGGGTTAAATGGTATGTGGTACCTAGAGTCTATTATACTTCAAAATACAGTGTGTTAAGATACAACTTGGTTATAAAAAGGGGCAAGGAGACGAATAGAAGGGGTAGATAGGGAGCATGGATGATATGAAAGGTGGAGGTGGGGAGACAAATGTCAGACCAACCTTAAAATTATTTTAATTGATGAGAAAATTTTGAAGTAAAATTTATTAACACATTGGCTCTACAAAGGGTCACATTCATTTGTTTCTTTAATACATTTGTTAGTACCGCGTATTAATATCTGTTCTGGTTATAGGCCTCTGGAGCCTACTAATTACGCTAGTTATAACTAATAAATGTTATTAGAACATATTTGATGAAGTTTCTAGTGTTTATGCTTTTAGGATAAAATAATATTTAGTGTAAACGTTGACATTTGTAATATATATTTCCCGATTATATAAGTTTCATTTAATTAGTTGAAATTATTTTACAGAAATAATAATTGAAACTTTTTCGTTTGGGAAAATTCTCTGGAAAAATATAGGGAAAATTTTCCGTCTCACACCGCTAGCCCGCAATTCTATCTATCGGGTTTTCCATGACTTATTATGAAATAAATAAAACCATTTTTTTTAGCAAATTAATTATATCACTATTTTTTCCTTTTGTGTGATTTCGTTATTCTTACAACCACACAAGTATATGTAAATCCTTTTAGCAATTGCTTAAAATTGTTTTTTAAAGTCTAGGTCTCCATAATTGTATTAGGAGAAACATTTTTGTGATTTTACAAATCTTAAATCCCTCGAATAGCATAAGTAAGCTTATTTGAGGGATTCGTGTGTTACATCTATGATTTTTAACATTAAGAAAGACGATTCTATCATTGATGAAATTGGGTTCTTTCTTTTCACTGGAATATATTTACGTTTGGGTAGGTTTTTTTTTATAATTAAGAGTTCTGTGAACAGCCTCACGATAACATGACTATAATTTTTCATATTCTTTAGAAACAAATTCACAAACACATAAATATACACTATATTTTATTCATAAAACTAACATGTATTAAAGTGATGAAAGATACGAGTATAAAGAGCTGCTTAAATTACGCAAATATAAACACATCTTTTTTTAAACTACAAAGTTTTTCAATTTTCATTCATTTGAGATATTTAACGTGCACTTTTTTGAGCCGACTAAATATATCAGCACACGTCTTATAAACTAGTTTAAATCTTAAACAGACACAACATCCAGCCCCAGACCATTAGTTCATCAAACTGAAAGGCTAAAAAATACCAATTCACATATGATACATTTTTAGTCAATGCCAAGAATCGACTACGGGACCCTTAGTTCAGTAAACAGACATGCTACCAATAAAGTTAATATGTCAGACTAAGCTTCATAGTTAATGCACACTCGAAAAATGCTAAGTACATCATGTTAATAATAATACAAATAATAATAATAACTCATATGTTATTTATCGTTAATAGTCTTTAAGATTTATCTTTGGATCTAGAGTTGAACTATCCCCTATAGTAATTATTTATCTTAAGATACAAGTTGATATCTTTGTCTTTCCTTAGTAATTAAGTTAAACAGAAAACAAATGAACAGTATACATAAATATATTTTTTTAACACCATGTCTTACTACCCATACGGATTATACGCTTGTGTATTAATCTAGCTAAAGGTTTTAGGGGTGAGGAAGGTTATATTTATAGGAAGTGTGTCCGAATGTGTATGGAGGGAGAGTGGAAAACAATTTAATGTAAACTGCCTTCAGTACACCTGAATGAAATTCAGAATCCTCAATCTCCCCGTCATTGGCATCTAGACTATTGTGAGGGTAGCCCCTTGTTCCAAGCGGCCACCGAAGTGGGTAAAAGATAGTAAATATCACATTATTAATAGAGATTAGCTTGTTTGTCACGTGCCCTAAGATGTGTAAATTAAAGATTTAATAACAGCCCCGAAGTGCTCAATCGATTGCTTAGAATTTAAAACTCAAACTAATTGGGATAAGCTAATAAACAAAATTCTTTTTTGAGTGGACACTATATTAAAACTGATAGCCAGAATGCAAATCTATTTCCATACTTAGCTTGTATTAGCTTAAAATTATGTCCCATATAAAATTCGTTAAAATTGGTACTTAACTTAGACAGTAATAGGTGGAATAGGCATCCAGGCACCGAATTGACGTAACGAAAACTGGTGGAGTAAAGATAGGACCTTACTCCACTAGGTTCATTATGTTGGTTTATAGGTAGTACATATTAATTTGGTTAAAGGGCATACGTTAGATCAACTAGTTTATTTTTGTTACTATTAATATTATTATTAATAAAAATAATATAAATAATGATTTTTCTTAATAAATAAATTAAATGATGGACTTTTTTTTACATAGTTTCATACACAAATTAGAAATATTATTCACAAAAGCATAGTCTATCAGGGGATTTCAATATTTACATATTTTAAAACTGGTTTTAAATTAATTGCTTGAAAAACTTTTAAATAGTAAAAACATAATCAATTAAAATTGTAAACATGAAAACATTTTCGTAATGGATTTTTTTTTAATTTGCATAAAAGAAAATAGGAATAAATTTTTTCTTTAAAAATTGATAGTTAAACAGGAGATGTATAAAATTAAATTTTGTTTTTTGTGCAAAATTTAACTTTACTGTGGAGAAAAAAAATTAAAAAAAATTGTTATTTGTTTCAAGTGTCTCATTAAATATACAAATTGAAGGAAAATACAACTTAAGTGAATCAAAAGTTTGATTACCCTACAGAGTGAAAGACTTGATTATTTTTTGTACTCTCAGCCAATTTAGTCGTGAGTTTCCTAACTTAAGCCACATCACCAAGCTTACAATGTAGAGGAAATAGGTTGAAGGAATGGTGAGAGTAAGGGGTAAGGTGGTGAGGATTAAACCGTGGGAAAGAGGAAGACGAAACTCAAAAGAGCAATTAATGAAGATTGGCACTTTCGGCTTCAACTAAACCAGTCAAGCTTCTTGCCCCACTGTCAGTAATCGACATCTTTTTTAAGCTTTTGTGGTAAACTAATTCATTAAAAAATAGCTTATTCCAGTTAGATCAATTAGGTTGATAAATATTAAATTACAATTATTTCTTTAAATTTAATTAAAAACTTAATTTTTATTTATTTTATTATAACGTCTTTATACCCGAATGGGCTATAACATATGTTCAAATTACGCTTATGTGTTGAGAAGGAGGAATATTTGATTTGGAGTAAATGTATCAGATTTTTCGTAGAATAAGAATAGAAAACAATTTAGGAAAATAGCAAACCCAGTTCATACGACCGGGATTCAAATCTTGATCTCACATCATCGATGGTCCAGTCTTTTGCAAGTGGGATGCCTTAAAGTTAGACCATTCAACCACCGAAAAGGCTAATAAAATGTAAAATTAATAGCTTAAGAAAAATGTTTTAAACTAATTTATAAGGTGAGCTAATTTGGAAGTATGCCATATTATAATGAAATGATATGTATTAGTTTCATGTTTAATTTTATAGGCTATTAAAATAGATGTTTAGGGTCGAGGACTTAATTTATACTTAACTTTGGATTACTTGAAATTCCCCTCATTTCATAACTAATAAAGACTTTACTCTCGTAATTTGAAGTTAAGTACTAATTTAATCACATTAATGGGTTAGGAATAGAAAAGGAAAACTTTAGAGTTAACGTAACTGCACTTGCCTTAAAAGAAAACCGATTTGACCTAGCATCCGCATCGTTTGTTGCTTGGTATAAGGCTTCACTCTCACAACTTAATAGCTTGCCGATGATGGTGAGATCGAGGTTCGATTCCAACTCGGGTGTACTGAATGCGATTTTTAATTTAATGGTTTTGCCACTCACTTTCCCAACAAAAGCGGGTACAATTCTTCCGGAATTCAAACTTACTCATTAGTATGATTAGTACATAAAATAATTACCTAAGCGGGTTTTAAGATATGGTGCTAAAAAAAACCTGGTCATAGTTTTAGGACTATATCACCCACATTGGTAAATAAGATGAGTATGACGTTTAGTCTGTGTGCTCAAAGATAAGGATCAACTCAAGGACTACGCCTAAATCAATTAACCGAGCTATGAACACCTAATTATAGTGACATAATAAACCACAGGTGTCTCCACCTGTTTTATCAGCGGGAACCGGATCTTTTTTAGATGACAGGTATGTTGTCAATATAAAAATAAAAGCTACTCTCTAGCTATTGTTAATTTTAGACTAGCCCATCCACCGCAGTGGCGTGTTTCGAAGTGTTGTCAGGAGTAATTGGTATTTGTCTAAACTGTACTTTTTATGTGTTCTCATAACTACGTGAAAAACCCACTTTGGTGCCCGCGTGCTCTTACAGTAGACTAGACTGCCAATGATGGGAAGATTGAGGTTCGAATCTCGGTTGAAAGTACTGAAGTTTTTTCCAAAATTATTTTCACCTCTTCCTCCACGCAAATTTGAGCACAATTCCTCTAAATATTACCTGACTAAGCCCTAAAACCATCAGCGTAATACACTTATAGCCTGAACGGGTTGTAAGACGAGGTATTATAAAAATAAGCTTTAAAGCTCTCACTAGCCAGGTAGGCCTACTAGAGAAAATACATTCCTATAATGAGCTATGTCGATAGGATCCTGTGTAAGATTGGTCAAATGGGGAATGAGTAGGGGTGAATATATTACAGGTACATTATTAACAAACCCACTTTATTGGCCACGTGGTCTAAGGTGTCAATCTCACAAAAGACTTGACTGCTTATGACGGGGAGATCAAGGTTCGATTCCCTCTCGAATGCTCTGAATATGTTTTTTTTTTCTTAAATGGTTCCTCACTTTCTCTCTATAAGCAAATGCGTGTATGATTCCTCTAAATTTTCCCGGCTTCACCGTTAAGGTACTGCCGAACGGAGTGAAAGTATTTTTATAGTTTTTATATAATTTAAACTTATTAGCCAAAATAAATCAAATATTTCTCCAGTAGCAACATATAGCTTAGTTTTCTGCACATTCTCATATCAACAGATCTTGAATATCTGTAAAGGATGTATGGGAATTTTGTCAAAACTTTTTAAATCAAGATAAAATGTTTTGACAAAATTCCAGGATATCCTTGACAGATATTCAAGATCTGTTGATATTAGCATGTGCAGAAAACTAAGCTCTATGTTGACACTGAATAAATATTTGATTTATCTTGTCCAAATAAATGTAATGCTCTAAAACCTCTCAAACTACTCGCGCTCCCTTCTACCGCACCTTAACACATTAGCGTAAATAATAAATATCCGTTTAATCCGAACGAGTAGTAAGGCGCGGCGATAAAAATACTTATCTGCTTGTTTGAAGTTCATAACCCTGACCACCCACTAACTGTCTAGGTATATTGTTACACTCACGCCTTAGACCATGTTATCACGATTTTGGATCCTTCCCCATAAATGAGAACATTTATATATGTAATTGTAGAATTTTGTATGAACATCATTTGTTATTTTGTTTTTAATAGGTAATTTGAAATAAAATTGAGTTATAGTATTTAGTAGAATGAATTTTTTACTCAGCGCTTTGTATATAATTATAAAACGATTGCACTGGTGGTCTGTGGGTAAAGTACTCACCCCACGAACTTATGCTCATGGATCCAAACCCGATTAATTAGACGGATTTTTACCGAGTGATGAAAATTCGTTGCACAACTTCCTTTGAAGCGGAAGTAAATTTATCGATTTTGGAATTAAAATATCTTTAAAAGGTATACAAAAGAACTTTCTGATAAAATAAGGAGAACCTTTCTCGCCCATTCATAGAAATTCAGTGTGGAAAGCAGCGGAAAATGAATTTAATGTTCTTTTCCAACAGATGGTGTTGGTGGATGACACTAATCAGCGGAAGGGCCGAGTGCAGCTGCGGGTTCAAATGGATGGGAAACTAACCTAGAACATCTACTGCCTCTACGATAACTAAACCATATTGTAATGCAAATAAATAGACTAATTATATAAATATTTATAATTTATTTTATATGAAACAATTTTATTTTACTCTTCTTTACAAATTTCAAAAATGTTAAAAAAAATATATATTGTTCAGCACTCAAAAACCAAATGTATATTTTTACTTTATATTAATATACGCATCTTACTACATGTTTATCTTATACGCATAGCTATTACTCTAACAGGCTAAGGATGAGGAAGGTAGCATTTTAAAGGTAATCTACACATATTTGCGTGAAAGGAGTATGGAATACTATTTTATAAAAACCACACTCAGTAGGCCTGAATTTAATTCGAACTCCATTCTCCCCGTCATCAGCAGGCCAGTCTAACAAGAGAGTAATGCCTAAGACCATTCGGTGACTGATGCGGTTAGTATATTTTCAACACGTTTATAAATTAGTTGACTTAATTTAATAGCATAGGGATAATATGATTTAAGATTTTACCTATTTATAACTTGTAAAAGATTGATATTTCAAAAATACTACTTTTTTATGCACAACACATCCATTCTTACTGTTATAAGCTTTTCCTTGTCTTGGATTAAAAATAAGAGATAATTTTTTTTACGTGCGCTTTTTTTTAGAAAAAAAAGGTCAAACTCTAAATCCAATTTTGTGCAGTTCTAAAAGAGGGTACATGGGTTTATAAATGATTTAAATAAAAGTTAGAGGTAGGATGAAACATATATTTATTTAATTTAGTGGTTAAAAAGTTATATGCTAGATTATTCAAATTATAGATAGAGTGATCAAAACCTATGGTATTTGAGAGATTTGAGTCTCGTATAGTCTCAAAAACGTTTTTATTAAAACCAAATTATGGAAACCTTGAAGTGATTTAATAATTTTTAGGTATTTGGTAAAAAGAATTATTTAGCTTTGTGACGTAGGTATAATAACAAAATAAAATAAATAATACGGTGTACCACGGAGACTTTCTCTTTTATCTTAAAATATACATTTAATAAAAACTAGTAAGGCTTGTGAGATGCATTGTTGCAGAATCACAATCCACCAAAGAGAATAAATGTAATAATATACGTTGTTTCAGACACATTGAGAAAAGAGGAATATCTCTGTAAGACAAACAGAATAACAATCATTTTAAAAGTGCTCCATAAGATTCAGTATTATATGTTTAATTGTAGTTTAAAAACTATAGGTTTTATTAAAATATAATTCACATTAAAATAGTTTTAACTTTAACAGTAACACAACTTTACAATGATCTGTATCTCAAATAGTTGCGGAGATATGAACAAAATTGGAAATTTCCGCTTCTCTAAAGTATGTAAAAATCATTTTAATAGGAAAACGAGAGTGGCGATTTTATTTTTAATGTTAAACAGTGTCTGGATATAAAATTTTATTCAACATGGTTATAGCGGATTTTGAGAAATCTTTTATTTTGATTTACCTTTTAGTAAATTTACCTTTAAATCTAGGGTTGGATATCTAATAAAAAATAAAAACTAGGAGAGACCTTGTGAAAATCCTAATACCAAGTTTTAACCCAATTGGTAAAATATTTTCGTCTCTAGTCCGAGATACAGACAGACCGACAGACGGACGGACTGACATATGACATTGCTGAAACAATTTTTTCTGTTTTAGTGGATCATGAAACGTCGACTTTTATCAAAATCTCTAGTTTATTATTTTATTTTCTACGATCACAATAGCTTTCCCTTCAAGGGGTCGAGACAAAGTAAAAAGGACAGAAGGATAGAATTCATATATTTGTGGTTTATAATTTAATATAGGCCTACATGAAAAAAAAGCGTATATCGGATGGACCAAGACTAAGCGTGGATGGGATCACAATTGAAATGCTGAAATGTGGAGACATTGACAAATTGTGTGAGCTATTCACTAAAATTGTACAATTTTTACTATCTCTAGACACCTTGGAGTGAAAGTATTGTGAGTGTCAAAACTATCGAACTCGAAATTTTGATAAATGTCGACGTTTCATGACTTCCTGGAACTAAAAAAGTTGTTTTCGTAATTACAGCTGTCTGTCAATCTGTACCTCGGGATAGAGCCTAAACTATTTTACCAATTGGGCTAAAACTTGATATCCGGGGTTATCATAAGTTCTCAATGAGGGGTTTTTGGAATCAGATATCTGAACCTATATTTAAGGGTAGTTTACTGAAGGGCAAAAAGAGAAAAAAAAATCAATTTTGACTATGATTCATATCAAATATAGTTTATTACTATAAACAAGATGTAAATTCTCATTTTATCATGAAAATGACTCAGGGTACCTAACACGAGGAAAATTTTCCAATTTTAATCATTCCTCCACAACCATTTGAGAAATGAAATAACTTACAATTGTAAAGTTGTAATAATATTAAAGATGAAAATCTTTTGTTGAACTATTTTTTTATATAACCAATATTTTCTGAACTATAGGCAAATATATAAACTTTCTAATTCAGGTATTTGAAAATGAATTTGCTTATTATGCTTTTTGGTAGAAAAAGATGTTTATTTTTTCTCAATTTTTCTGTAAGAGTGTTCCTAGCTTCTAATTCCATAGGGTATGTAATTAAGAGTGTATATTATTTCATTTACTATCTTTGTTGTAGTGTTTCTACAACAATATATATACCTATAATCGTTTTCAAAAATCTTTCGAGCTTTTAACAAATGCTTATTTAGGATAAAACCGGGAGAGAGTCTGTGTGGTGAACTGTATATATATTTTTTAATATTTGCGAATTTGAATTTATATTCGAGATTTGACATATTATTTAATATTCAGATTCAAGTTTTGTATTTGAGAATTACATTATCCAGACCATCTCTAAATTTAAAATGATATATTAGTAGCAGCTCTCAACATCAATTGGTCTCATAATTTTTTCTATTTAAAATTTAATCTTAGTAAAATAGTGAAGTTCTAAAATATTATTACACTATACTCTGGCAACTATTATGGAACTTAAGCTAATTAGGTAAATCGTACCAAATGACGGTTAAATGTGTTACCTCCACCTGGTCTTGAACGTAAATCTCTCAAAGCCAGTTTAATATCTTTAGAATCACTACCAATTATCATATTTACGTTGGAGGTGCAAACAAGCTTCTACAATAATTCATGTTCTTCTTGTTTGCTTATGCAACTCAGTCTTCATTCACAAACAAGATAATAATGCTAATAAACCTGCATTTAAAATCATCTACCGTATTTAAGACTTAATGTACAGCCGTGTGAATAATTATATCACACGCCAACATGACTAGCATTTGAAAACATTTAACTAATAATTATACTCACTCTAGATTTAGCTTTGCTCATTTACAATTTATTGATTCTGAATTTTTAAGCACCGAATCTTAATACCCATTCAGTTTTTACGCTTATATACGACTAACGCTATGGTTTTAGTAACGAAGGTTATATATATAGGGAGTGTACCCACATTTGTGTGGAGGGAGAGAAATAAAAAAGTTGGAAAAATAATGCTCAGTACACCCGACTGAGATTAAAACCTCGATCGCTCCTTCATTAGCAGTAAAGTCCACTGCGATAATAGCAGCTTAGACCATGTGGCCACTGAAGTGGGTCATTGATTTATTGAATAGTAAATAGGTAACGTGATATATTAAACTAAATCAACTCTCTTAGCTACTATATAGTATTCATTAATTCATTTAAAAAAAATTAATTGTCTAATAGGTCTACTAGTCTTCTTTTTGTGTATATACACCACATCTTACCACCCGCTTGGGCTATTCATATACTTACACTAATGGGATGGGGGAGGAGGAAGGAGGAATTAAGAGAACATGTACCTAGATTTTAGAGGAGGGAGCATGCAAAACCATTAAGGAAAGTCCACCCTAATTACACCCGATCGGGTCTTGAAGTCAGATCTCCCCATCTTTTAAAACCAGTTTATTGATAGAGGGGACGCTTTTTACCATGTGACAACCTAATTGGCCATTTACAATTCAAAGTTTTGAAATTGTTACAATATATATATTAATATTCATATATGTATATAGTTATTTAATAATATATATTTTTAATGTGCGTGTGCTCCATACATACATTTATATAAAATATAACTTCAAAAACGCATCTGATTAACGAAAAAGAGATCCAAGTTTCGTTTTCCGGCAAGCCGAAAATGTAACATTAGTTATTTGTCATTTAGTTGTATGGGTTCTGTGGGTTTTAATTTTAGAGTCATGAGTTGATGTAATAAATAATAAAATGATTAGACTCCTCTTAAAAATAAAATATTACATTTTATAATCATATACAATAATTTAATCCCAAATAAAATGTACGTGAAACGTTTACTTCACAAATTTTAGTAAAATTTAATTCAAAGCCATTCCCTTTATCTGCAACGAGACTAGTATGTTTTTTGTGTACAAACTGTGTTTACAAATTAAGACAGTTTAGAACTAAGAGTGGGATGGAGTTGTAACTTACCAAACCACCAAAGTTAATTCTAAACATACATAGTCCTTTATGTCAATCCCATGCCAGCCAAGTCCTCTCATAATCAAACAGTTACGTAGTCCACAACACAGACCAAACAACAGTTTCTCCTAAACCCACCCTTCTACCCCCTTTCTATTCTGAAACTAAAGCAAATTTACCGCTTTCAAGGTATCCAAACTACAATACCCAGAGATGGGAGTGCTATTTGTAGTTTAAGTTGTTCCACAAACAAAACGATAAACATTATATTAGAGCAAAGTGTAGAGAAAATCAGAAACAACTGTAGTTTTAAAGATGAATAAGATAAAAGATTATAAAAAACACTGGATTATTTGCGAAATATGTTTAGGACGTGTTATCAAACGATTATTTTTACAAAGAATAATCCAGAGCAGTTTTTTTAGCTCCTCATCTTACTATGCGTTCAGGCTATACCCGTATATAGTCTAATAAATATGATAATGGGTTAGGGTTGAGAAAGATTGAATTTAGAGAAAGTCTTCCCAAATTTGCGTGGATAGAGAGAGAGGGTGGGAAACCATACAGGAAAAACCACCCTCATTACTCTGATTCGGGATTAAATCACAATCTCGTCATCCCTAGTCTATTGCGATCGTCCACCATGGTGTGTCGGAGAAAATTTAAATCAAAGTGTAGAGGAGGCCATTAGTATATACTTACTGTATGACAACAAGAACTAACCAACTCTCAATTAAAGGTCAGCTTTAATGTAAAGTTACGAACAACACGTTTAGTAAGGACTGATTTCTTTTTAGATAAATTGAGTCTAATTTTATGAGCCAATTTAAAGGGAAAAGATCCCAGTATAATTATTTGTAAGGGCATATGACATTAGAACAAAAAATAAAGAGATATTGTCGATATAATGTGAATTCTAACCATGTAAAATTATAATGTACTATCATAATAATATATCTAATGTTCTCTACCAGAATAATGATTCTTCTATTTCAAATCAATTTACAAAACAATTGTTTTCTTATACAGTTTAATTGTTTTTTAGCAACGCACCCATTTGGCTATTTACTAACTACGCTAATAGTTTCAGGGATTATAAAGGTTATATTTAGAGGTAGTGAAACCACATTTGCGTGGATGAAGGGTGTAAAACCATTTAGGAAAAAAACACTATCAGAACACCCGGCCGAGACTTAACCTTCCACAACAGTGGTCAAAAAGTTTAATGTGCTGGGCTTACAATATATACCTATATATAAGTTTTAAAAACCTTCTAAATTGCAACTACACAAGTTTTTCTAAGCACATATACCCAGATTACAAATGTTATGTTTCTTATTTTTGTTACTCGCAACTGTGACTACACGAACTAAGAAACTTCAGTTCGCAATATAAATAAAATCTCAAAATAAGGTTACTATGATCTTTTTAAATTTCATGAGCTTTTTAGTCACATGCATAATTGAACACGCTGTCAAATGTATTTGCTTTGCAAATATATATATAATTTTTTTAACATATGCCTTAGAGTGCATTCTAAAGTTTAACAAATTAATTATGCCAAAGTATTCAATTTAAGTTAAATATTTCTTCGTTTTCAAGCTACCTATAGCGAATATCACCTTGTTTGTTTAATCAAGGTGGAAATACATGCCAAAGTAAACCAGTATACTCCTAAGGTACACATCGTACGATATACTGATTTAAAGGTCCGAAAGACTGTGCCAAGTTTCAACTTTATTCTTTTTTTAGTCCTGGAATTCTAGTATCTACGGATCCACAAACTCACAAAAAACTCATAAGCACATTCTATTTTATGTGTGTGATATTTTATTTGTTTTAGCACCACATCTTACAACCCATTCTGTTAGTTACAAATTACACTAGTGTTTAAGGGGTTTAGAAGGTTGGATTTATAGGAAGTGTACCCAAATTTGCGTGGGGGAAGAGTGGGTAATCATATAGGAAAGAACAGTCTATATACACCCTAGCATGATTTGAAACTCAATCAACCTGTTAGCAGCAGTTTAGTATATTTTGAAAGTGATGCCATAGACCATGCGGCCACCAAAGCAGGTTGTATGAATATTAAAAGTGATTGAAGTGTAGCTTAACTTTGTTTGGTATTGTAGTAGTGTAAAGTACGATTATAACTCATCTAAATATCATATTATTTAAGATTAAAAATGACACCGGGACACAATGCCTTGAGAAATAATTGAATATTGACAATAAAAAGACCCTGGGTTCTATTCCAGTGTCCAAGTGTCATTTATCAAATTAAATAATATTATGGAAATATTAATTATTCTTTTTAACTAGGGAACTCTTGACGCAGACTGAGTAATTTAGCCAGATCGATATTGATGGACGCGCGGGTCAAATGGAAACCTCATTTATTCTGGTTTAGTGGTGATGGGATGTCGGGGTTTGAACCCTTATTAGGTGTACCAAGAATGTTATTTATTACATGGTTTTACCTTCACCACTCAAGCAAATTTAGGTACATTTATGCTCATCCTACCTTAGCGGAATTAATATATAATGTTTTTTTTCCAAATTAAATCATACAAAATTATATTAATTTTTTTTTCTAAAAGAATTGCTCTGGCAAATGATAAAAAAAATATACACCTGATTAGGGCATTGTATGATTACCAAAATTAGTCGAAAGTCTGGTAATTAAATCAAAATGTTTGAGGGAAACAAACGCACAAAGAGAATAAAACTCATTTCCTATAGTATTGTGCTACCTACCGTCCAATTTGGTGACCTGGCGGTCTAGGGGTAAGGTGTCAGACTTCTATGCTGGTGGCCGGGGTTCGATCCCCGGTCCCGGCAAAGATTTATCTGATTACCAAACCCTTCCTTCACCTCTGACCAGACATCTTGTGAATGTGAGGAATGCCAGGCCTCCACCGTGGTTCGGATTCCACGTTAAACTGTAGGTCTTTCATTTCATCTCACAATCACCCTACCATTACACATTAGCGTAAGTGCGTATAACCCGAATGGGTAGTAAGACGCGGTGCTAATAATAATAATACAGTCCAATTTTCATAGGAAGGGCTTTTTACAAAATTCAAATAATATATTTTTATAGAGTTAGCATTGATATAATTTTTCTTTATAATTAGTTTAATTTTTATATGCATTGATAATAAATATAAAAATTATAACTGTAGGTCACATGACTTGACGTATGAATACCTGAAAGTAGAACTAGTAAATTTATAGGTGTTGGATAAGGCTATTCCGAATAAAATTGACTATATATTACTGCAATACTTTAGTTGTCATTGGTTTACTTTTTTTTTGAGGCAGAGATAAGGAGTGTCTGTGCTGGTGGCTGGGGTTAAATCCCCGGTCCCGGCACAAATTTATATGATTACCAAACCCTTCCTTCACCTCTGACAAGACATCTTGTGAATGTGGGGAATGCCAGGATGTAGGTCCTCCATTTCATCTCACAAACACACTACCATTACACATTAGCGTAAGTGCGTATAACCCGAACGGGTAGTAAGACACGGTGCTAATAATAATAATAAGATAAGGAGTGACCACTCATTTTACAAAAAAATATTTAAATAATTGGACTCTATGTTGAAAGGGGCAGAGAGTCAAAATGAATTTAGTCCCTCATAGTAATTATCATCACCAACAGTTTCCAGTCTGGGGCCGGGTCAGTTTAGTAAAATGTATTCATCTTCCTATATCATTCTATTATTTTTCTCGTCTCAATTGGAGACATTATGTTATCTGCTGTTACCATCTTATTCTTGACCTCCTTCCTTTGAGGTTATTTTCCTAAATACTTAATTTCTATTTTTTTTTAACATCCTCTCCTTTTCCAGCCTTATTACATGCCCATAACATCTATTTATTGCTTTATCTAGTATCTCATGTACTCCCTGTACTCCCACTCTTGCCAGGATAACTTCGTTACTAATCTTGTTTCTACCTCGTGACAGCTAACATGCTCCTCACAAATTTAATTTCCATAGCCTCAACTTCACTAGTCCTTCTTACATTCACTGTCCATGTTTCTTCTGCATATGTGAAAGTGGGTAGAAAGAAATCACACCCTGTAAAACCCTTCCTTACACTTCAAGGGCGCTTATATTTTCCATCGCCGGTATCTTACACGCCAATAGAATAACCCTCCCTGCAGTCATATTATTATTAGATCGATCCTCTCTACTTACAACTTCCCTTATACATACAATATGAAAGCTGAAACTATATTGCCTTTATTAAAAGTTATCACACATGCATTGTAGCTAACATTTAAAATTGTCCAATTTCACAGTATTTTTCAAAAACGAGCGTATTATTTTTAGCATAGGGATACTAAAATTTGATAGAGTAATTTTAAAAAACTGTCAAATTACATCAATAAAAAGTTGTTTAACACTACAGTGCTCAGTTAATCTCTTTATCTGAGCATGTTGACTCAGCCTGCAGCAATGTGTGCACATGCAACTCAGTTACCGTATGTAAACAGTTTAGTGATGCTAATATAAGCTCTTAAACAGCACTTAAAGCTATGTACCCAATTTAAAACACACGAATACAGACATATTATTAATTATAATTAAGGTAATGTGATATAAGGGGTTATAATAACATTGCACTTGGCTGTCCTTGAAGAGGAGTTATGGGTTAAAATTCTGACTGGAGTTCAAACGCTTTTTTGTGTGTCATTTTTCAATTATTCACACCTGCTTATTGGGATACAGTTATTCTGCAATATATTACCCATCTTTGCTATGCAATAGCTGTCATATTCTCGAAGCAGTTTGAATGCGGTTTGTCAGGAAAATTCGCTGAATACAGACTGAACAATGGTTTTTTAGAGCTTTTTATCCATTTTAAAATGTCAACCACTCAAAATGTTTGAGTTTGATTGATTCTCAAAGGATTTGAATTTATACCTATAAGTATTCGATTTAGTACCACAGGAATATAAAAAAACATTTGAAATATATGTTAAACCACGTTAAAACTGTTATTATATAGGAATATAAACCACTTCAAATCCAAGGAGAAATTATAGGCTGTATTTCAACTTGAAATTCAAATAAAACTTAAAAAGATGTTAGTAACAATAATAAAATAACATTATTTTTAACATGATAAACTTAGAATATTTTTAATGAAGGAAGGAAGTAAACTCTAATGCTCGTATAAATGCTAGTTATATTTTCATGGGTCAATACGTACGCATGCACCAGCCTTAGATTAAGTCGTTAATAAATACATTATCTATCAAAATCAATAAATTGAACCCTGGACTCATCCCCAGAGGTACCTTGCTCCGATCTACATACAAATATAAATAATAGTTTTCATATTTAAGGCCCGTTTCAATATATTATGTATAGCCTAACTGTATTAAAACGTCCTAGCTCAGGTTTTAACGTGTCTGCCTCAAGAGTTAAGGAACCGGGGTTCAATTCCCGGCATGTCCAAAAAATTTATCATTGGTGGAATGTGGGTTTACCCTTTCACAGTGATGAATTAATGGCAGGGGACTAGATGTTGTGCCTGTACTAGTCTTAAGTTAGATTATAAATCACATGAAGCTACGACAGACCTCGCAAGACGGTAGTGTAAAATATATGACTTCAATAAAAAAAACTGACCCAGACCACAGGGTGGAAACAGTGATGTGTGTGTGTGTTTGTGTGTGTTTGTGTGTGTGTATAATAGAACGCCAGAATGTACATGCTTGGCTGAATAGAGTAACGATTATATCTTACACATACCTTTTGATCGGTTTATAGGGATAATAAAATCTAATCTAACGTAATAGTATTTAAAGTGTGTTTAATTTACATCGTATTTCATTGTATATTTCACAGTAAATATTTACGTGATGCAACCTTTCTTTCTCTCTCTCTCTCTCTCTCTCTCTCTATATATATATATATGTTCCCCAGGCAAGATCTTCTCGAAGGACAAGGGCGGAGAAACTAGGGACAAATTGTATCACATTACTCGTGTATTTTAGAAGTAGAACCTTAGAAAACAATCCTGTTGGCAAGCGGCGATGAAGATACTCGCGTATTGCTCAGAAAGTAGTCAGGACCTACGTTTGTCAAAAGAAAACATATTGGTTTCATTAATCACCTCATCTGAATCAGGAACATAATTATTATTCCGCATTGGTCTGGAAACTGAAACACTAACACTTCATCGATCATCTATTGAAACAAAAAAAATATTTTGTATTTTTTAATTATAGTGTTTGCAATAGTAGAACTCCTCTTCTCGTTTAACGACAGCAAACATTTCAGTTCTATCCCATAACCCAAAGCGTGTAGACTCATTACATGTGAGACGTTCTAACCCACTTAGTCCCAATTTGACCAGACGTACAAGACCTCTGCAACTACAAACCTTACTTGGGAATGTGATATCATTAATACCCGGACAATGAGTGCTATCCAGAGTGATGAGAATATTCATGAGTGCACTTCTTTTATCCCGAAAGTTAACAGTCTAACCAAGGTAGACTACTAGTCTAGAAGCTACAGTATAGTGAAAACATGCAAGGTAATCTTGGTAAATTACCGGCTAAACGATGTTTACATTTTAGATATGTTTTGATTATTCTTGAAACAAGACACTTCCTACCAATAAAAAATCCATGGCAAATTGTTTTAGACAAACATATTATAGGTTTATTTTTCCTCGTGTGAATTTTAAATATTTCGTTATAGTTTTATAACACTATATACAATTAATTGTATGTGAATTTATGTTTAGAAATATGTAATACAAAATTAATGAGAAAATAATTAATGGCTGAGGTTTGTCTTTGAAAGTATTTGTGTATGTATTTGGGTCACCCTAATTAACCATTGTATGTACTCCAGTACAGAAAAAAAAATACATATTCGTTCTAAGAAAAGAACCAATCAATAGCTCTACAAAATATAATATTTTAAATTTGCTGCCTTAGTATTTCCTTAATTAATTGCCCTAAAAATGTTATTTCCCATAAATTAAGATATATTCTTTTGAAAGCAAATATCATTTTCAAAATTAAGTATTTTGTTAATATTGAGGCATCCTAGTTTTAGTGGAGCTAAAAACAGTTACCATTTGATTTATTAAGTGGACATTATTTAAAAATAGTATATTTAAAACAATTATTGTGAGGTAAACCAACTCTAGAACCACGTTAATTAATATAATTATTTTGATTAATATAGTAGCTTTAATAAAATAAAATAATTCTAAGGAAGTTTCAAAATCTATAAGTGTTATATATATATAAAAAAAATAATTAGGTAACATTTTAACATTTAATTTATTATTCTACTTTTGATTAGTGAATTTATTTACTCTCATATATATAGGAAGTGTACCCGCATTTCCGTGGAGAGATGGTAGGAAACCTTTTATGAAAAAACGCCCTCAGTACACCCGATCAAGTCTCGAACCTCGATCTCCCCGTCCTCGGCAGTCCAGTCCAATGAGATAGTGAAGCCTTAGACCATGCAGCCACTGAGGTGGGTAATTTACGCTTACTGGTTAAAAAAAGTTTAAAATGTATCAAATAAATATTACTATTTTATTATACATAATTATCGCCGTGTATAGCTATTTGGGTTTGAGTTAAATAAAGCCTCTCAACACATGACTTTCAAATTGACACTACAAAATTTATCAGAGTTCTCAAAAAACTTTATTTCGTATATAAACAAACATGTTGGCAACTTTTAGAATTTGTAAATGCCAATTAGATCTATCGCATAAATAAATTTCAAACCCCTTTAGATAGCCATTATTTGAAATCTGTATTATTATTACGCCTCAAACCATTCTGCCATCACGTGAACGCTTAATTTAAATTCCCAAGAAACAAAATGAATTTTTATTGCCACAGTGTATTATTACCGGTATAGACTATAGGCATATGTACTAGTTAATGAATTAGGGATAAATAAGGTTGAATTTAGAGAAATATACCTACATTTGCATGGAGGGAGAGTAGAAAACCATTTAGGATAAAACATCCTCAGTACAGTACTAAACGGGAGTCAAACCCTATTCCCCTATCATCGCCAGTATAGTCTAACATGAGAGTGATACCTTATACCATGTATACAAGCAATCAGGTATATAGTTAATTATATCTCAAGGATATTTATTAAATACCTTACTTTACCTGCCTTCATTTGTTTACCAAGTGTCAAACTTTGTGCTGGCGGCTGGGGTTCAATCCCCGGTCCCGGCACAGATTTATCTGATTACCAAACCCTTCCTTCACCTCTGACAAGACATCTTGTGAATGTGGGGAATGCCAGGCCTATACCATGGTTCGGATTCCACGTTAAGCTGTAGGTCCTCCATTTCATCTCACAATCACCCTACCATTACACATTAGCGTAAGTGCGTATAACCCGAACGGGTAGTAAGACGTGGTGCTAATAATAATAATAATAATTTGTTTACCAAACAGTTTAATTGCCATAGAAAAGTTAACGTAAAGTAAAAAGCTAACGCAAAAGTGAACAAACGCATTTGAGAGCAGCTAGCTCTAATTAGCAACACTAAATGAAACGTTAAATAAATTAATTGCTAATTTCAAAGTAATTAAACATCATCCAATCCACACCTACCTCTACCCACACCATCATCTCCTACCTAAGCGCCTGCACAAAAAACACTGCGTAGCGGATGAATGTATATAAACCTCACCACCTTGATACGTGTCAACTAATTTTACGAGTTGTAATGACAGGGTAAACAAGATGTAATAGGTTAAGTAACGAACCGTTTTCGCTGGAGTTGATCGAAAGTTCTATATAACATGCAGTGTTTCCCCTTACGAAATGTCCAAGCAAATGGTGATAGAATAATCCTAGGTAGAAATAATTCAATTATTTGAACAGCCTGTGGGTAGGTAAATAGCTCTTTAATGCGTTTATTGATTAAGATTATTGATCAGGCTTTCTTAGAGGTAACTTGGATAATTTATGAAATTAGTAACCCGAAAGTTCATATTCCCACTTACAAAAGTTCACCACCTTTTCTTAGCGCGATCTAGTTCTAACCAGTCAGCCTCGTAACACCCTATACCTATCTTGAGCTTGTTCTATAAAGTCCACCTCATTACACCTTATGTATATATTCAGATAATTCTATCCGGTCTACCTCATTACAACTTATCTCTATCTATACCTAGCTCTATCCAATTCGTTAAATCCTTTCACTAAGTAAAGCAAAGTTTGATACATTTATACGAAAATCCATTCTGTTTGTCAGCACATTCTAAAGCTTAAATGTATTCTGTTAGTGACTTCTAATCTCAGACAATATTATGACATCAACTGAGTATAGCAACACTATCATATTCACATTGTCCATTTGTAGAACAACCGCTTCCTCCCAAATATCCCTCATACACTTAACCATGAAAACATTAAACAACCATGGCTTCATAACACAGCCCTATCCAACAACTTGTTCAATGTCAAACCATTACCTCAAAGTTCCACCCCACCTAATGCACGCTTTACTTTCATCATACACAGCCATAATTGCATTTAATAACCATGCATCTACACCATACATTCTATAACATAATCCTATTCACACTATCCTCCCTATTCTCCAGATAAACACATACACAATACACTATCTTCCTTACTGCCACACATTTTTTATTCAATTGTTGCAATGCAATTATCTGGTCCATGCAACCTATACCAGGCATGATATATATAAGTAAAGCTCCTAGCTCTTGATGTTACGTTTCTGTCAAACGACCAACTTAGGATTCATTAAGTGTGAAAGTCTTCTTGTGTGAAACTTCACATACTCGGAGCGTTGTTTGTTTACATATTGCATTTGTGTCAACAGAAGACAAGTTGACGCGATTATGATAATTTATTGGTTGGCGCCTAGTGGATTGCTAAATAGGTTCTAATGAGGAAATGATACATTAAAGAAACAGTTGTAACAATTATTGTAGTGGGGGAAAATGACTTGTGGTCATCATTGAGACATTTCCTAAAGCTGCCAACACGTTAGACTAATTATTTTTGACACCACGTCTAACTACTCATTCGGGTTATGCGGTTATAAACTAATCAAAAATAAGGTTTTAAGGGTTAAGAAGGCTATATTTAGAGGAAGTGTATCTGCATTTTTATGAAGGGAGAGAGAAAAACCATTTTGGAAAAATCACACTCAGCACACCCGACCAAAATCATAATCTTGATCTCCCTGTCATCAGCCATCCAGTTTATTTTTGAAAGTGACGCTTTAGATCATTGGACCTCTGAAGTGGGTGATTATTTATATGGTGGGGTATCTAACGTGGACCTTATTATTATTATTATTATTATTAATATTATTATTATTATTAGCACCGCGTCTTACTACCCGTTCGGGTTGTACGCACTTACGCTAATGATGATTGTGAGATGAAATGGAGGACCTACAGTTTAACGTGGAATCCGAACCACGGTGGAGGCCTGGCATTCCCCAAATTCACATGAGGTATTGTCAAAGGTGAAGGAAGGGTTTGGTAATCAGATAAATCTGTGCCGGGACCGAGGATTGAATCCCGGCCGCCGGACCTTTTTAAATGTAATAGTTAAACTGCCATACGACCTAGCTACAAGCTAATTGGATTCACGCACAATAAAGGTTAGACTCAGTTGGTATGGTCTTCCTGGGATGCAGAGGTCCAAGATTCGAGCCCATTCTCTGTTAATGCTGAGAAACTAGTTATAAACTTTGCAAAATGCCCTTGACAGACCAGTTATTGGCTCTTCGGTCATCCCATGCATTTCGCAAGAGCTCGCATATTTTTTACATTTATTCCAGAGTTGGTCAAGCAAAAAATAATTAAAGTGAGATTACAGTTATTATTATTTTTGCTATAGTTTTATTTATTACTATTACATCTGGCTAGTGGTTAGATAGTTCGATCGGTTGACCACAACTCTGAAGAGCCTTGTCTTTTTTCTGCGTGGATTAGCGAAGATTAGTTTGGATTATGATAGGAAGAATCCGTCAATATCTATAATAATTTAATTTATCATTAGTGTTTTTATATAGCTATTGATACTACCCATAAAAAGTGGCAGTAGAAGATCACATGACCAATGGCTGGTCTTGCAGTGTTGCCAGGGAAACAGTGCTTGTTTGAAACTATACCTTTCATTTAACCTTTATGGTAGAAAGCTTACCTTGATTATTTTTTTATTATTATTTTTATTATCATGTCTTACTCCCTATTCAGACTATACCCACATAGTTTTTAAAATAACTTACTGGGAAAAGTATGAGGGAAATTTTTTTTAAAAGATAATTACTCGAATTTACGTGGAAGGAGGGTGGGAAGCCATTTAGGAAACACCACCCTCAGTAGACCCAACTAGGATTTCAGCCCTGATATTCCCATCTTTAGCAGGCTAGTATAACACGAGCGTGACGCCTTAGATCATTCAGACACTAAAGTAGGGCTTACCTTTCGTTTCAACTATTATATAGCTTATAAAATATCATATAATCCATCAAGCTAAGACTTATTCTAAGAAAGATGAGGAAGGTAGTTGTATGCATGTTTCTTATTATATTTTCTGTCAAAAGATTGCAGAATTGAATTAACTTTTTCCAGTTATGTTCACTTTCGTGAGGTTGTACAGGGCCGTTTCTGGAACTATAAGATATGACTACATTTTATTTATTTGAGGTATTTAACGTGTACTTTCTTAATCAACAGATTATATCATAGTACGAGAACTTCTATGAGCAATAGTGAAAGGGCCTACCAATTTGGCGGAGAAAGGTTTTTTTTACATGCCATCCAGGGTTATGTTCCATGCCACAATCGATATGGGACCAATGGCGTTACTTACCCTTCAAAGAGTTACTGTACTACGAATTTTTATCGCTCAAGACAAATCCATCGACCCCAGTTAGGGTTGAACCCACGAACATGGGATATAACTACTACTTTACAAATTCTCAACGTATTACTACCCGTCAGGGATATCTGAATATTTACGCTAGTAGATTAGGTTGGGAAGTATAGAACTAGGCAAGAATTCTTTAATTAATAATATATTCTAGTTACAAAACTTGTCCTTTCTTACGTGACTACCTTTGTAAATTCAGTAACAAATTTAAACTTATATCCCCCTAACGCAAAAAAATCTTGAAGTTTTATATATCTTCTGAATAGAGAACGTATACATCTTTTGTTATGAATACTTTATTTTATAATTTTAAATTAATTTGTTTAACAATAAGTCTTACTACCCGTTGGATTATACCCTTAGGTAATCATTATGCTAGTGGTTTTAGGGATTATAAAGGCTATATTTATAATAGGTATATTCATATTTTCGTGGAGGGAGAGTGTAAATAATTTCGAAAAAACCACCCTCAATACACCCCACCGAGATCTAAACCTCAGTATACCCGTCATCGGCAGTCTAGTTTACTGCGATAGAAGCGCTTTAAGCCATGCGGCCATTGACGCGGGTATGGGACAGTTGAACTAGGATATATCTTGATTGAAAAGTTTCTTAGCAAATAGAACGTTTATCATAATCGATATAAAAATATTTTTAGACATTTATATCTGTATAAAACTAAAATAAACATATGACCCACTTCAGTGGCCGCGTGGTCTGACACGCTACTCTCGCAGTAGATTAGACCATAGATAATGGGGAGATTGAGGTTCTAGCCTCACGTGGGTTTAATAAGGGTGTTTTCCCAAAATGGTTTTCCACTCTCCCTTCACGAAAATGCAGGTATACTTCCTCTAGGTATAACCTACCTAATCTTTAAAATTCATTAGCGTAATTAGTACGTTATTACATAGCCCAAACGATTGGTAAGACGCGGTGCTAAAAAAATATTAAGTTAGTATTTTATCAATTTAAACTAAGCTGCTTTTTTGTCATAAAATCTTCAGATAAACGTATCTTCATTCGAGATTCTTTCCATCCCAGACTTGGGATGTACTTATCTTCACTATAGTTTCTTTATATCTCAAATGAACGGTAAGTGAGACGTGGTGAGAAAAGAAAAACTAGGTTCTGAACGCTCTTGACCGTGATAGAGGGCAGTGTCATAACGTTCCAACCTCAACAATACTCCCCTCCTGAATACCACCGTGTGTAAGAGTATCGACTGACCTTGAAAGATAAGGCGTCTAAATGTGACTCAAGAGCCTGCCTCACTATCATTATCACTAAAGGAAACATTTAAAATTTCTAAAAGCTGTTTCCGCATCGACACTTTTTCTGCAAACACTGGAGGATTAGCCCAGTCCAATCAATTAGCAAACAATTTGGCAAATATAGAAAAAAAACACCGAGTTTTGAAAATTAGTACAATTGTTCATTTAGGTGTCCTGATGTAAATACTTAAGAGTCCCTGGGCAAGGCCGTAATTATAATAATAAAAATGCTAAGTACTGCGTCTTACTACCCGTTCGGGTTATACGTTTAAGTACTGATTACGCTAATGGGCTAGGATGGAATGGTTGAAAATAGAGGAAGTGAACCCACATTTGCGTGGAGGAGCAAGACCATAGCCGGTCAATTATTTCAGGGAGGGTTTTGTGGGCACATCCCCCAATGGCTAGAGACTATAAAAAATTATAAGTTATAGAAAATATCTGAAGCGTTTTTTATGGCTACATAATACCATAGCTGCCGAAGTCTAGAAAAAATTCAAAATACTAAACAGCCCCCAAATTTATACTTGTGCTTTAATTTTGATTTTGTTTGAACTATAAATAAAGCCATATATATAGTTCATAAAATCTTGGGGGGTTTTGAACCCTCAAATCCTCCCCCTGACTACGGCCATGTCCCAGGGAGTGGGGGTTAGGAGGGGGTGTTGGAGCTGTCCAAAGGTCCTATTTATAGGTTTTTGGCGAATATCTCAAAGACCGTTGGGTCTAGCTTAACAATCTTGTGATATAGAAAATGAAACTAGGCAAACTTTCTACAAAACTAGTCCTATACATTTTTTCTGTAGGATAAATAGCTTAAGAGATATAGATAGAGGGGTGAAATTCGAAGACATATTAAAGGGGAAATTTGTACAGCTCACTCAGTCCTACCCCACACTAACTTCACCCCCTGGGACCTTTAGTATGTTCATCAAGACACCTCAATGAACATCTGTATCGATTCTCAAAAATACATAATTTTAATTTTTTCCTATTTTGGCTAATTGGACTGGGCTAAGTGTGGCTAATTCGAAACTGCTAAATTCAAAAGATTGTATAGCTCGAACCCATAATGTTTCACCAGAGTGTTCCTATTCAAATCACTGGGGAAAAAATACATTTAATTTGAATTTTAGTAGGAAATATTTGTATAATTCAAAGCCGATACAGTCCAATACTAATTTTTTTCGAGTAAAGATATTAATTAAATCACCACATATGGCAATAATGTCAAATAAAGTTAGTCATTAAAGCATAGTAAAAGAGAAAGCACTTATACTTCATTCACGGTAGGAGTTTACCTCTGAAAGGTCCCGTTAATGAACTTTACAATGATGGAAAACGCGAGAAGATTCACAGAATTCCAACCAAAAGTTAAAAGTGAATGACAATATTTTAATGCAATCAGTGAAATATAAACTTAGGATAAAAGATAAACAAGTAAAGTGGAGGTGATGGGACTAACATTTTTTTAGGAGCATGCTAGCTGACAACAGAAGAGATAGGATTAGGAATAAATTATGTACGGTCTATAGTTGGCGCATAGGGGCTACATGAGATAGTTGAGGAAGCAAGGATACGATTAAATGAATGAGGATGTAAGGGGAGAGGATTCCAAAAAGATTAATGGATATAAAGTACGTAGGGATGAGACAACAAGGAAGACCAAGGAATAGATGGAAGGAACAGATAGAAGTAAGTGTGCAAGTTAGAGGAGGAGAGTGGAATAAAGTGCAGGAAGAAGAATGGTGGAAGAACAGAGGGAGATGAAGAAATTTTACTAAACGGACCCATTCAAAGGCTGATACCAGTTCTTGATGATGATGATGATGAACTTGAATATTTGGTTTATTTCTTTAAGCTAAGCAAATTACAACAAACTAAGATCTCTAATTTTTTCTCACCATCATCTCACTTGAGTGCAAAAAATGGTTTTAACTCTGCAATTTTCCTATTAATAATTCCAAGTTTTTTATATTTTCTTGTTTTTTAATGTATGTACAGTACATATTGTGTATGTGTGTTTAATATGGGATGTATAATATATGTGTGTTTACATTAAGCATATTTAAAGTAATGGAAGTCTAGGTAGGAAAAAAAATAATTCAAAACTTTGATATTCCTAATTTCTTAAGATATCAATCTAAACTAAAAAAATCTACTTTAGGACTTAGCACAGATATAAATATTTATAAATCCGTATAATTAACACAGGAATTTGGAAAATATAATGGTCTGCTCCCTTTGACTATGACTTGGAGGGTTAAATGGCATATTATTATTATTATTATTATTATTATTAGCACCGCGTCTTACTACCCGTTCGGGTTATACGCACTTACGCTAATGTGTAAGACCTGGCATTCCTCACATTCACAAGATGTCTTGTCAGAGGTGAAGGAGGGGTTTGGTAATCAGATAAATCTTTGCCGGGAACGGGGATCGAACCCCGGCCGCCAGCATAAATGGCATATTATTTTACCACCACTATTTATATTCTGTTTTTGTTTTACACATATAATATGGTAAATACGCTAATGGGGTAAGGACGAGGAAGGATGGTAATCTTCCCATGTTTGTATTGATGGAGGGTAGGGAACCATTTAGATAAAACCACTCTCAGTAGACCCGACAAGGGTTCAAAACCAAATCTCTTTGTCTTCAGCAGGCCAGTATAACACGAGAGTGAAGCCTTAGACCGTTCATCCACTAATTTGGTTAGATAAATAGATGAGTTAAGGAATAATTTGGGAGATATAGGAGGATAGTAGGTTGGTTAAAGTGTGTGGTGTACTCAAGGTGGTAAACAGAGGGAATTTAGTGTAATCAGGGAAATAAAGGGTTGTAAGGATAGAATAAAAAAGAGTTGCAAGAAATTAAGGGCCTGAAAGTGGAGATAGGGAGAAGATTTGGCCTGTAGATCAACATTGATAAGTCAAAATTGATGGCGATTTCAAAAAATAAAGAGCCGCTGAAAATAAAAAAGGAAACCAGGAGTTGGAAAACATATATCAGTTCAAGTACTTGGGAAGTCTGCTGATAGAGAATGCCTACTGCACTAAAGAAATTAGTTCAATGATCACCACAGCCGAGGAAACTTTCAACACGAAGAGGTTACTGCTGACCACCAAGTTGAGTTTGGAACTGAGGGGAAAACTTGTGAAATGTTACATTTGGAGCATCGTATTTTATGGAGCAGAAACTTGAATTCTTAAGAAGATAGAAGAGAAATATTTGGAAAGCTTTGAAATATGGTCCTGAAGAAGACCTGAAAAGATTATGTGGACAGACATGGTGATAGATGAAGAGGTCATAAGAGGAGCGAGTGAGAAGAGAACCATTGTGGATATTATTCTTCGGTGCATAACAAACTGGAACTTTTTTCTGCTCGACGTCATAGAAGGAAAGGTTGAGGGAAAGAGGAGTTTAGGAAGAATGAAGATTTAAATACTAGATGACTTGAAGGAAATCATAAAATTCTGGGGGCTGAAGAGGGAGGCATAGGACAGGGTGCATTGACGGTCTAAGCTCACTGACAAAAGTAATGAACCTGTCGTAAGATAGAACACCTAATAATGAATGATTAATGATGAGGTGGATTTAGTTCACTAGGGCTATTAAATGGTTGACTAGGAAAGTAGTGAAGGGATAAGTTATGTAGTTCTTTTATCAGATTAAAGGGAGACACGAAAATAATAATCAGTTAACTTGTAAATAAAGACTCATAAAATTTAATATTGAACTCATTTTACTAAAATAAACAGCCACAATACGCTTGATTAATGACAGTTTGAATACATATATTTTTGGCACCATGTTTTGATTCAATTTAACAAATCCATTTTCTTGGTCGGATTATAATTTATTAAATAAATTATTAACCTTTAAATACAGTCCACTCTCTAATGACTATTGATTATTAGCCAACACTTCTAAATACTGGCGTAACATTGCCCTTGACTGATATTATTAAGGTGAGAAGAAAGAGGGTGCGAGAAAAGGACAGTGTTTTTGCAATTTTTATGGCAAACATTTTTTTTGGCTGGAACAAATAAAATATTGCTCCAATACAAACATAGAAATTAATTTTCTTCATATGTTGGTTTCAACAGTTCCTAAATATGACTAAAAGCATAGTGGCATTAGATGATAACCTTTTTAAATGAAGAAAAAAAAGGCCATTGAATTCCATGACTTCCTTGACGGATATTTAGGAATTGTTGAAGTAACCATGTGAAGAAAATTAAATTCTATGTTTATATAGGAGTAACATTTTATTTATTTTGGCCAAAAATATGTTACTATAAAAACTGAAAAAAACACTGACTTTTTCTCGCATCCCCTTCAATCCCACCTTAAGTCCTACACCTTATCTCAGTTGGTAGTGTGTCTGTCTAATGAACTAAGGGTCCCGGGTTTGAGTCACGGTATGGCAAAAAAAATATCATTGGTGAAATGTGGGTTTCTCCCTCAACAGTGATGAATTAATGGCCGGAGGCTGAGTTTTGTGTCTGTTCTAGATTTAAATTAGTTTAAAAGTAATTTGCTCTAATAATAAATCAAGCGGTTCGGTAAGTCTACCTTAAATATCTTGAATAAATTAAATGAAATCACATTATTAGCTAATATATTTATTCGAATTAATTTAAATACTACACTTTGACACAAGACTCAAACAGGGGATTAGCGCGCCAATGCTCTACCAATGATCTATCCAGGGATGGTCCAGTGCTCAGAATTATTCTTCACTCATATATTAAGGCAGAGTCTATGATTTACGTGTGTAGTCATAAGCTATACTAAGATCTATAATTGATATCACAGCCTCCGGCGACTAGGTTGTAACTTATGCTACGAATAGTAAAAGAAAAAAAGTTCCGAGTGTATCTAGAGGGAATAAAGCTACGCAATGGCTTAGTAACCAATAATCTCCGTAATTTATAGCTTTGTTTTATTCCATAATATATTAGTACCAACATTCATAAACCGGTAATCAGGTAACACGATTTGCTTACATACCAGATTTAACAAGAATTGCACTATTAATATTCTTCACAAGAGGAAATCAGTGATTTGTGTTTACTCTCTCTCTCTCTCATCACGCTCATTAAAGTCATCATTAACCATTGTGTTGAAAGATTAATAGCATAAAAGGAAATATAAAGCAAATTTGATGTAATTTAAATAATGTTTTTCCTTTTAAGAATTAATTTATTCTCATAAAAAAAGTTGTTCAAGATATATTTTTTCTCTAGCACCATGTCTTATCATTCGAGTTAAACGCCTTGGTACTAAATATCTACTGTGATAAGAATGATAAGGTTGAATTTAGAAGACGTGTATCCACATTTAAATGGAAAGAGAGAGAGAGAAATATGGAGAAAGAGTGGAAAATAATTTAGGAAAACCAACCTCAGCCCCCAAATGAGTATTAAACCCCGGCCTCCCTGTAATCGAAAACCTCATCCATCTCAAGAGTGACGCTTTAGAGCACGGATGTCTAGAGATGAAAATTTTGAATCAGAATATTTTCTGCAGTGGCGGTTTGCGGTGGAGGGGTTAAATCTTATAAGTGGCACCTAGAGCCTATTATACCTCAAAATATAGTGTATTAAGAGAGATGTGGGTTATAAAAAGAGGTCAGGGGGTGTATATAGGAAACATGGAGTACAGGGGGAGACAAATTTCAGGCCAAACCAAGATTATTTTAATTAACTTATTGGTGATAAAAATATCTAGGTACGATTTATGAACATAGCAGCTCGACAAAGGCTCACATTAATTTGTTTTCTTACTACATTTATTTCAGCACCATCTCTTATTACCCGTTCGGTTTGTACGCCTATGTACTAATTTCATGCGCATTGCCCGAACGGGTAGTAAGATGCGGTGCTAATAATAATAAATACTAATTACGCTAATGTGTTAGGGATGAGGAAGGTTGGATTTAGAGGAATTGCACCCGTGAAAGTAGAAAACTATTCGGAAAACCGCTTTCCGTGCAACCGACTGGTATCGAACACCGATCTCCCTCTCATCGGCAGTCTAGTCTAGTGCGAGAATGGCGTGTTAGACATTGCGGCCACTGAAGCTCGTTTGATGCCGTTTCTGGTTTTAACGCCCTCAGGAGAAACTAATCTTAAGTATAAACGTTGACAGTTGGAATATTTATATCTCGATTACATCATAGTTCCATTTAACCAGTTAAAACTATTTTACAGATATAATAGTGGAAAATTTTCCGGAAAAAATATAGGGAAAATTTTCCGTTTCACATCTCTAGGAATTTCTAAACCACGGTGTGTGGGCCACTTGTGGCCTCCGAGTACGTTCTGTGCGGCCCGCCATCTCAAATTGAAATACTTAGAATTGCAGAAATAAATAACAAATTATGCTCTTACAGTTTACCTAAATGCTCGCTAATTTTCACTTGGTTTCTAGAGTCGTACATTATAATGTTACTTATGTAATGCCTGGATGAGTGTCATCTGGGTAATCGTATGGGTGTGTAATATATTTAGGTTATTAGGTACTATAAGTATCATGTATGGTTTTCGGCCAATTCCACCAATAATTGTGACGAATCTCAGTCGGGGAAAAGTTGGACATGCCTGCCTTAGACCATGTGGCCACCTAAGGGTTTGGAGCTAACCTCTTAAAAACCCGTCTTACCCCACAGTTTCCTGCCAATATTTTTAAAAACAGTTAATATTTTGACCATGAGAGATATACAGTATTTTAAGAATTACATATAATTTAAAAATAATTATTTTAAATTAAAAAGAAACTAAACCGATACCTGTTTTGCTATTGTCACGTGAATAATACAGAAAACTTCACTTCAATAAGTTTTCTGATTTGAGCGTGATATGAAGCTTTCAATTTAGTGATTTTATTCTCAACGGGCTTGGCATGTATTATAAGTACATCCGTCACCGTTCAGCTTATAAGTGAAAAATCAGGATTATGAAATAGGAGCCATTTCCTGTCATAGCGGCACGCAGGCCGATTGTTGTTAGTCTAGTTAGAACAACAGTTGATCTGTGGGAATTGCTGTCTCAGATATCACGTGATTTTATAATGGGGATAGAAGCCCGTTAATTGGTGCTCTATGCCTTCATCGGAGGATATTCTAGTTGGCAGAATCTAGTTCGTTAATCCTAGAGCTGGGCTCTAGAGTATCGGCGACACAGTTAATTGTGGGCAGTTGCCCAAGAGTAAGTGTCAAGAAATGTGTCTCCGGCTCTTACTTACCATGTGCGTGTTTGTGTGCCACCCTTTTATAAGGGTTACGGACTTAGACCGAAACTAATATTGTGTCTTGAGCTCACATGTGACAGGATGATGGGTGGACCTAGCCCTCGTCACTATGACGACAGTGTATTAATTCATTTTATTTTATTAAACCCAACAATGTTAATTGTTGGCCATTCTTTCAACCCACCCTGAGGGAATTCATTTCATTGTAGTCTCACAGGGACTGTATAGCCACGTCCACTGATTTTAGTGATCGTAAGGCCCGCGTCTTTACATATTAGTTATTGTAAAACGTGTGTCCTCACAGTGATCTTTTTTAATCCAATATCTTGGGTAGTTGACGGTGATATGTGGTTTTCTAAGATGGGGTTTTAGGGAATTTAATTAAGGGTTGTATTTTTGTAGGTTTTATATCAACACATTTTTTTGTCAAAATAATTCAAATAATTCTTAAGTACAAACATATAGTTTAATTTTCTTCACATAGTAACCTCAACATTTATTGAATATCTGTCAAGGATGTCCTGGAATTTAATAAGAACCTTTTCTCTTTATTTAAAAAGTTCCTCATCTAATGTCGATATGTCTATGACAGATATTCAACAACTGTTGATACTATCATGTGAAGAAAATTAAACTATTTGTTCATACTGGAGGAATATTGAATTTATTTTGGCAAAAAATATAATTTAGAAACTGCAAAACCCACTACTCTTTTACTCACGTTTCTTACTCTCCCAAATTGACTAAGAGCTTTCTGGGTGAGAACCAGTGGTCCCACGACCTCTAGTAAGCCTCCCTAACAGCTTGGTAAAGGAAAAAAAAACTATTGTGTAAAGGAACTTTATAACTGGTTGCAGCTTAGCTTTAATGTTTTCTTTGCAACAACAACGCGGGGATGAAGAAAGAGTAATAAAATGCTCCCGGTCGTAAAATGGAGAGAAGCTACACCCAAATTTAATAGCGCAATATTGTAGTTAATTCTCGTCTTAGAAGGACTACAAAGACATTGTTTTTTAAACTGGTAGTTCCATTACATATTTTATAAAATGTATTAGGCCTGAGTTCTAGAGAGGACAACATTATAATCGTCTATATCAAATTTTTACAAAAAATACGTAAAATAGGATTCGTTAAGAATTATGTGCTATTTTGATTTATTTTGTTTCTATTTAGAAATTTTACAAATAGTTTAAAAGTGATTTATACGGAAAAATGTGTATTTGACAAACTTATAATAATTATAGATATGTTGAATCCTATATATATCGAATCCGAATCTTGAATCCTAATCTTAAATTTTCTTTCAAATTTCGAGTAAAAATTTGAATCTTCAAATCCTTAAATATCTACAATTTATTTAAAGTGAAATTATTTAAAATTTAATATAAAAAATGTTTGAAGCCAATAATAATTTATATTTTGTTTTCATGTATATTAAGTCATAAATACAAAATAAATTTCTATTTTAGCAAATTAACCATTACTTTATTACAATTTTGGTAATTTGTTGTATCTTTTTACTCCCTAAAATACACATGTCTACATAATTTCCAACAATTTGCTTGAAAGTGATAATTATTTAAAGTCAAGGTTTTTTATATTGCTACGTCTTTTTAACCGTTTAGGTTGAAAACATATGTACTAATTACGCTTGTGGGTTAAGGATGACTAAGTTTGAATTTAGAGGAAATGTACCTGCATTTACTAGAATAATTGAAAAACCACCCTTAATACAACCGAAAGGCATAAAACCATGATCTCCCCGTCATCGGCAGTCTAGTATCTTCTGCGAGAGTGACGCCTTAGAATATGCGACCACTGAACTGGGTGTCAAGACCTTTGTAATTATTTTATTAAATATGCATTTTTTTTAAACTTTTTATGAATATGGAATCTCTCGAATATAATGGGATAATAGGAGTCAAATATTAAAGCTTATCTCTACGAGTAATATAATAGGTTTACTTTTGGGTGTAATCCAAATAATCTAATCGTCTCACAGTGAAAATATCACATTTTTTCCCTATAGTAGGGGCCTATTTAGTTTTCAAATTGAATACAGGTAGCTCTCAATATTTCACCCCTCTATTTATTATTAATATTTACTAAGTATCCCATTTTTAGACAATGGTGAATAAAATATATTAATATATTTTAGTAATTTAATTTAAAAGAACTATGTAATTTTACATTCATCAAAGGAAGTGACATAACAGTATTTTAAAAGTAAGGCCGTCAATGGTCATTATTTTATGTCATACGGATAGTGTTTAGTAAGAAACACAATGTTTATTACCAGTCAAGTAGTTAATTCCAAGTTCATCACATGTTTTTTTATTTAAATATATTTTATAAAAATCTTCACTTTAAAAATAAATAATTATTAATTTAAACTTTTAGCGTCTATGAATCTTTCTAATTATTTTAGGAATACATAGTTTAAAACATAAAGATAAATTTAAATCGGAACGTTTATTCTGTCACATTATCAATTTCATATATTTATTTATGATTAGGTTAGTAAATTTGTCAATCATTCTTTCTATATTTTAGAGAGTTGAGTGGAATTTATAGATAGTTAAACAATTTATATGTTTATAAAACATTTTAAGCTACATATACAGTATTTTGGAATGCAGATAATTAAAAATCTTCAAACCGGATATTAAATTTAGCCAAGAGAGCGTGTTAACATTTCGTCAATAAATGCCTATACATTCCGATCAATTTCAATTAAAGTATAATAAAGTAAAGCACTCTTTTGGAATGAAAATTTTATTTGATAATATCGACGTTAATGTTGAGTTATTGTTTGATAAAAAAAAACGCATGCAAATTTAGAATTGAAACTTAAATTGTATAAAAACAATTAGGTAGTTGAAATAAGATTCAATTTAAAACCCTACACAATTGGCCACGCAGTCTAATCCGTCAGTCTTTAACTAAGCTTCATTGGTGGTGATGGAGGGTTCTAAGATAGTGTTGCTGGAGGTGGCTTTCTACACGTGATATTTCTACTAATATTTTATCACCTACTTTCCGAGATAATTAAGGTGCATTTTCACTAAACTACCTTTATCATCCCCTATTATTTTAATTAATCCACTAATAACCTTGTATTCCATGCAATACTATCCATTCCAGTGACCGCATGGTCTAAGACGTTTCTATATCAATAAAGGTGACCTGGCGGTCTAGGGGTAAGGTGTCAGACTTCTGTGCTGGCGGCCGGGGTTCAATCCTCGGTCCCGGCACAGATTTATCTGATTGCCAAACCCTTCCTTCACCTCTGACAAGACATCTTGTGAATGTGGGGAATACCAGGCCTCCACCGTGGATCGGATTCCACGTTAAACTGTAAGTCCTCCATTTCATCTCGCAATCACCCTACCATTACACATTAGCGTAAGTGCGTATAACCTGAACGGGTATTAAGACGTGGTGCTAATAATAATAATAATAATAATAATAATATATTAATAAACTTGATTTCCGATTGTGGAAAAATTGAGGTTTGATCCAGGTCGAATGCACTGAGGATGGTTTCCTAAATTGTGTTTAACTCTCTCCATATACACAAATGCGAGTACACTTAATCTAAATCCAACCTTTATAATCCTTAATACAGTAGAGTAATTAGTACATGGGCAAATAATCGGAACGGGTAGTAAAACGTGGTGTTAAAAAAGAATACTACTAAAGGAGTAATACGCCCGTTTAGTTAAAACTGATATGACCAATTTCTTGTTATGAAACCAAACAAATCACCGTTTGTTGAAAATGATACTCCTCAATGGCTTAACATAACAATAAGCAGTGAAATTGTGTACGAACCTTGTGTTTATTTTTATCTTCTTTACTGAAGAGAATGATATTTCCTCTATCCCTCCGTTGATAATGGTGTAATTTCAGCACAAAACTACAATGACGTTCCAACACATAATCTTCTTTCCCTCCTGCGGTTACAACATTATGTCGTTTTCTTGATTAAAGGTTTAAAACATTTTTACCTGCTAAACGTGACGAAAACAAACTATTTGTATTTAATATCCTTTGATTCTTCTGAAAAATCAGTGACACATAAATTACGCCAACTTTTTTCTTTTTCTTAATTTAAGGAAAACGTAAATAACGAATACAATTCTGATTGATGCTATTATTATTGGTGATCTATAAAACGCCGAATGAAATCTTCAAAATATAATTTAAAGTTAGTACTTGTTGAATAATAGAGCTTTAGGGACTGAATTTTGTTTTAAAGCTTGACCTTATCAAAACAATTAAAAAAACTTGTTTGTTGTTTTACTACTCGGAAATCTCAGTTTCTCAACCGCTAATGACGTCTAATGTCTGCTATAATCACGATTAAAAAGACCCTTTGATTGAGTATTAGTACACAAAGTCTGTGTTTTAGTATCACGTGACTTTTAGATACTAAAAATAATCTTTTTTGGACGATAATCTTCACCCTAAAAGGTTTATTGAAATTAAAGTTTTCTACTTATTTTTTGAATGTATTTATAGCAAAAAATAGTGAAGTTAATAAACTAAATAATTTACCGACCAATGTTGAAATATTAAAAAATAAATTGTCGATTTTTAATTTATGCTGATATAATTATTTACGATCTGTTTTAATATAATAATTAATAAATTTTAATAATTTTTGTAATGGCTGATTTGTCTACCTATTTAAACTTGCCAATAAATAGGACTAAAAATCGATCGTTCTCATTTTGATTTGTATTTTATTTGTAGGTAATTAAGAATTCACGCCTGAACCCAAGTACTTTTACACCTATTTTACTTAATCTATACTTTATATTAATATTATATCAACTGCACACGAATATATATTGTGGAAGCATGTTATTAGTAAAGTGTTTTTATCACTGTAAAGTCACTGTTTAGATCTATTATAAATTATTTATAATAAGATTATTTAACTTTATTAAAAATAAACAGAAAAATTTTCTCCCCATAATTTAAATATATAATTCTTCTTATTTTCATTTCGTATGTAACACATCAAATTATAGTAAATACTTGCAAACGCACGGGGAATTCTTTACGAGCCGGAAATGTTTTTTTTTCAACAAGGCTATTAAAATGATGGTTTAAAGAACACTTGAAAACATCACAAACATGAAATGAGTGGCACAAGCATTAGTTAGAACACGTGTTATCAGCGTAAAGCACCGACATTAAAGTGAACAACACTGAGTCATACCTTGAAATAATGTCTGAGGGTCAACACCAAATATCTTGCAAATTGAAAATATATATTCACACGCACAGCACTGATAGGAAGACTGCGCAGTTCAATCGAGGTTAAATATAAAATAATATATCCATGAAAATTGCTTGACTTTTTGTATTTTTATAAACTGGATGGAAGTTTTATCATCAAGTTACAACGGAAAAAAAAATGTCAATAGTTATGAATATTTAATATATTTCACAAATGATAATGTACAACACAGTTATTTTAAAAGTTATAGGGTTTTTATTGTGACGGGGCCTAGGAAAATCATACTTTTTTTTAAAAAATATCTTAGATAATATGAAATTGAAATATTATTTCTTTTATAAAATTAAATCTACCATAATAGAGTACACAAAAAATATAAATTTGATCAGAATATACCAATAGTTTCTTGTTTTAGTTTTATAATTAGCTATAACTATTATATTTTAAAAGGAAATTGAAAAATTGCTTATTTGATATTGATAAAAAAAATAGTTTTTGACAACTCGTTTAATTATTTTTCCCCCACTGGTGACGTATTCACGTTTTAAAAATAAACGAAAACACTTATTATTTATCTTCCTATCCCGGAAAATTGTATTTATATAACAACATAAATATTTCTTTTTCCGCGCGGTTGAAGGGAAAAAAACAACAACCAAACAACTTAGTTACAAATAATCCCGCCGGGAGGGGTTAGTCTCGTAGCCGGCTCGCCTAATGTTGTTCAACGCGATGCGCTGTGAGCTACTGACCGTATACCGTCCCAGGCAAATAAACCGACTAAGAGAGCGAGCAACCGACCGAGCCAGGGAGGCAGGCAAGACAGTAGTGGCTGGCTGGCTCGCTTGCGTAGTCCACATTACCTCACACCGCGCATAATGTTTGTGGGGGAAGGGGAAGAGAGAAGACCTCATGAACTTTTCCTGCGTGACTTTACCCGGTTCTATATATAATATCTAGATAATATACATATGTAATTATTAGTACATTCAAATATCTCATTTGTGTACGAACATATTACATTTTATGCTAAGACAATCAATTAAATGGATGTACTTAAAATAACAGCAACTGTTTTTTCTGGGGAAAAATTAAGCTAATAACTGCTCATTGGTAAAAACAAACATCACTTTTGGCAATAAATAAACTTTGTTTGACTAACTCACTATCTTAAATGATGTTCAAAAAATATAATTATATTGTTCATTATACTTGAATATTAAGTTCACACTTTTCATTATAATTAAATTAATCTCTGTATTAATTAAACATAATGTTATCGTGAGAAAAATGGATTCATTTGTTTTTGAAATAGGAAGAATATTAAAATTTGATGTATATTTCTCGTTGACTGAGATTTAACCGGAGTAAAATAAACTCTTTGTAAGTAAACTTTTTTTTTTCAAAATCTCTAGAAGGAAGATAGAGTAAATAACCAATATTTTTAGCTTTGTTTTAAAATTAGGATCGATACAATCACATTTAATATGTATAAAAGAAACTAATTATTTTATTTTTGAATGTAATTACAATTGTCTAACTAGAAGAATTTTAGAGTTTTACTTTGAAAATTCAGTATATATTATTTTAAAAGCGGTATTGTAAGAGTTGGTATGAATATTTTTGTTTTATGGATTTCAGTAAAAGTACTTAAAATGTAATATGTTTTTATATAGTAAAGGTATGCTTATAATATAGGGTTACAGGTACAAATACACAATTCGGCAAAAGTTAATATTTTGCAAGTAGTTTAAAAACGAAGAAAAGTTGGTATTGAATGAGCATCATTCTAGTTGGCCAAAAATATCATAATTTTAATTTTTATATTTGTACTCAATACTTTCACCTTTAATTACACCAAAACGTATGTGTTTTTCAACATACATAGTATACATATAGAAATAATATATTCCTTTTTATATATACATATAAATACTTGGCCCTACTCAAGTTCTTCTATTGTCATGTTTTGATAGAAAGAAATTTCTAGAAATTATAAACTTACAATTTTTCGTTCAATGTTGGTATTATTTTAACTTATTATTATTATTATTATTTCATTGGTATTGTTGATATTTATCAAAATAGACTGCTTCAGATCTTAAGAATTGACTGAAACTGATTTTAGTAAGCTTTGTAACTGTCAAATTACTTTTTTTTTTATCAGAACTTTAAGTTCTTCTGTGAATTCAATCATCAATGTCACTTTTTAAAAGAACTCATTAAATAAACTATGGCTGACAAATCGCATTTAAAAAAAAAGAAAAATATACGAGAGCATGAGCAAGTTTTAAACTGCTACAGTAGGTACACATCACGTGTCAGCATTAAAGTAAAAATAGACTTGGTAAATATGATCCAATGTAACCATTTTAAAATTAAATGGAATGTAAAATAAGCTATATTCATTCAGCGAAAGGTTTGTGTAAGACATTCTTTTCTTTCGGAGATTTTTATTTATTTATCCTACTTACGTTTTTAACGTGATTTAAAACAAATATTTTTATAGAAACCTTAATTTCAATAAATATAATATAGTCAAAATATTTAAGGAAGACTTGTAATGGCTGAAATACCAGGAGAATTTGAAGTGTACCAGAAATAACTATTTATAACAAAAATATAACCCGTGCGAAGAGTGAAATAGGGTCATTGGTAGCAATATAATGAAAATTGAGCTTTTCGTGAGTTTATAATTAGATAGTTAAATGTATTTCGATTGTGTTAAAGAATCTTCAATACCTATTCAATAACAATTTGGTTCACTCCCTCCCCCCAGCCCACCTGTCACGAATTTGTATATATGCCAAATAACTATTTATAACAAAAATATAACCCGTGCGAAGAGTGAAATAGGGTCATCGGTAGCAATATAATGAAAATTGAGTTTTTCGTGAGTTTATAATCAGATAGTTAAATGTATTTCGATTGTGTTAAAGAATATTCAATACCTATTCAATAAAAATTTGGTTCACTCCCTCCCCCCAGCCCACCTGACACGAATTTGTAAATATGCCCAAAGAGACCTTAGGATTTTTGGTCTACTCATGCATACATTTTATTAGAGCAATACTTTCTCACATCACTTACATGTTATGGATATGATTATTTTTATCTGAATTTTAAATATCATAAATTAAAAACCCTATCAGCAGTTATAGAATGCCTTTCCTACAAATACGTTGAATTTTAATAAACCTTCTTGTACTTCTATTTTTTCAGACTTAAAATAAATATATTTTAATATGAATTAATAATATATTTGTTAATTATTATGCTTTTAATAATATTCCTGAAATCCACATACTCATATAGACACATATTAATAGTGTTATCTATAAACTTGAAATTAAAAAAAACAATCGTAACCTAAGATGTATTATGTATGGGAAAAAGTGACTTTATTCAAAATTATATTAAATATATTGAACTTTCATTGATATCAAATAAATGTCTACCAGTGCGCTTTAAAATCCTTTCTTAAAAATTAGAGCAGGTTCTATTAGCTAATTGGTGACCTGGCGGTCTAGGGGTAAGGTGTCAGACTTCTATGCTGGCGCCGGGGTTCAATCCTCGGTCCCGGCACAGATTTATCTGATTACCAAACCCTTCCTTCACCTCTGACAAGACATCTTGTGAATGTGGGGAATGCCAGGCCTCCACCGTGGTTCGGATTCCACGCTAAACTGTAGGTCCTTCATTTCATCTCACAATCACCCTACCATTACACATTAGCGTAAGTGCGTATAACCGAACGGGTAGTAAGACGCAGTGCTAATAATAGTATTCTATTAGCTAGGTAGTTCTACAGGTGAGTTAAGAGATATTTGTAGTGTTAAATGTAAGTTAATTTCTTTAAATCTACCCTAGTCATCCTAATTTTCTGGTCAAATAAATTGTGAGGAAAGATTTGATATAAGAAAATATTAATAAATAATTTCTGTTAAAATAAAAATTATATTATAAAATTGCTTTAACACAGACCAATCTTAATTTCTGTATTTTAGGCACCAACTGAATACGAGCAGAACACGTCCTACAAACTAACTTAATAATAGATTATCCACCACACTGGACCTATATTAATCACATTTAAAGAGGAAACACTGATTAAAGGAATATTAATAATTAATTTATCATTCCATGAATTGATTCTCTAATTTTATTTAAAGAGAGAGAGGCTCACGCCGTACCGTTTAAACTAAGGACTCAGACTATACAGATACTTAAATCCGTCTCTTTTGAATTAGTTCTTTGCTCATTTCGTTCCGTCTGTATTTATACAAATATAGAAAACATAGCATGTATTTTAGCGTATACCAACTAAAAAATATTGTATACATCAAATATATACAACTATAGCTCCATTTAGATGTGTTTTTATTGAAAATGTTGATATAAGCAGAACATTTTGAAAGGATCATTTATGTATCAATGCTGGCCAAAATCCGTTTCCAACCAAATTTGAGTAATTCCCCTAAACTTTTAAAGATTCAATAATATATTATGACTATTGAGCTAAATAATAATTTAATTCCATTGCAATGTTTAGTAAGATGTGGGTAGGAATTAATCGAATATGTACAGTACTTTGTGTGAATACTAATAACAATTTTTTAAATATAATTTTCTTTGATCTTTTATACACTTCGGAAATGTATACCCCGACCTCTCTATCAAATACTATATCAAAATTTATCTTATTAATGTTTATAAAATATATAACTTTTAATCCTTTTGAATGAAACTCACTTTAAATTATAAGTTATGTTAAATATTTACAAACATAAGTAATTCTTAATCACCACTTCTTACTAACCGCACAGGCTATACACTTATGTACCAATTATGATATTGGTTAAGGAAGGTTAT
>CABFOW010003932.1:0-20144 GCA_902141385.1 Timema californicum
CAGTTCTTTCTATAAAGATAAACAAAATTTGCTCTTCATCCTGATTATTTTGTTGTTCTCTTTTTTCTCTTGCTAATAAACTTTTCTCTAAAATATCTGAAACATTTTGATCCTGTGTATTTAAGTTTATTTTCTTGCTGATATTTGGAATTAAAGGCCTATCTGTTTGTCTGCTGGAGCCCGGTCTTGGTAGATCTTCAGTTTCCTCCACTCCTGTTTCGGTAGTATTGTTATCAATATTACTCGTTGTTTCCTTGTTTCGGACAGACCTTTCCAGAAAATGTAATCATCTTAAGTAGATGTACACATGTTGACTTTTCGCTTCTGAGCCAGATGGAATGTTTTTCTGTTTTTTTCCCCTCTCTTGCAAAATTGGCCCTTAGGCTTTTCTTTTTCTTTGGTTAAGTTGAACCTTAAAAAATAATTTGCCTTAGAAAAAGTATCCACAAACATGACTAAATGTTTTAAACATTATTATTAAATTGTTACTGTAAAAAGATATTGTGTTACAAATGAATGCACATTATACAATTGATATTTTATTTATTTTCAGGTATTTGGTTTCAGGTTGCTCTTTTGCTGATTTGCACTACAGTTACCGGCTTGTTAAGTCTACTATCTCAAATGTAGTGAAACAAGTATGATCAGTAATTTGGAAAACATTGAAACCTATTTTTATGTCAGAAATGACACGAGAGAGGTAGTAGGAAGCTGCAAAAGGATCTGAAAAATATTCTAATTTTTCAAATTGTATCAGTGCTATAGAAAGAAAGCACATACGAACTATACAACCTACCAATAGAGGTTCATTACTACAATAACTACTATTTTACAGTGCTGCTAGCTGTATGTGACATGAACTACTCTGATCTTTATGTGGCCATTGGGGCATGTGGGAAAAGTAGTGACTCAGCAGTTTTCAAATATTCATTATTGTATAAAAGCTTATGGAACGTACTTCACACATTTCAAATAAAAAACTTATATCCAATGTTGACGAAACATCTTTGCCTCCTCTACTTGTAGGTGATGAAGCGTTCGGAATTTCAGAAAACGTCATGGGGGAAAGTCACTAGATTACAAGAAAATAGTTTTTAACTACCAATTATCAAGATCACGCCAATACATTGACTGTACTTTTGGAATAATGGCGAACAAGTGGCGATTATTTAATGCATCAATTAATAATAACATAGACTTTTGTGAAGGTATAATTAGAGTATGTTGCGTTTTACATAATTATATCAGATCCAGAGACGGATACAGGTATGAATACATTATTTACAAAGCGCCATTTATAAAGCTTGCCAGAGGGAATTCACCAAGAGGAAGTTTGTCTTCTTTATCTGCTAGAGATAAATATGCAGATAGCTTTGTAAATGATCGTAAAGTACCATGGCGGGATAAAATGATATAAATGTATCCAGTGGTTTATGAAACATAGTTGGGACTGTTAAAATTAAACATGTTGATTCATAATATAGCTACAGGATTGATAAAAAACATAATTATTAATTTTGATATGAACTAATCGAGGAAGACCTCATTATTTCATTGTTGGAACTATTTCATGTAAAAATTGTTATTCTTGATGTAACTATTGATCAACACAGTTAAAAACTTATTAGTTTTCATTTGAACTATTTGAGATAAACGTCATTATTTCATGGTTAAAATATTTGATTTAATTTATTGTATTAGGTGAAGTGCCTTATTGTTTTTGGTTGTGAACCTTTGTATGGTTCTATTCATGTTTTATATACCCACAAGTTCACAGAGGGGCACAATAGGCCCTTGTTGTTGATGTTACGTCACTGAATTTGGATTTATAAATATGTAAATAATCAAAATTACCTAACAATTTCTTATTTTCTGGTGTGTCTCCATCTTCAATTAAAATAAATTCCACCAGCCCTTAGTAAAATGACTTCTTCAATACTTTGTTTTTATATTCCGGGCACTCCGTGTCCAAAATCACTGGCATAATCTGAATCTCATCACAAACAAGTCTGTATCGAAACGTTCGGTCTCCATCATGACGACTGTCCATGGCAAAATCTCGCGCTCATCTGAATGGACTATTGATTTCTGTACATCTCAGAGCGAGCGTCAAACACACAATATAGGGGAAACCTGGTAGAACACGCGTTGCTACGGACGTCAGACAAATTCACGCACTTGCGTGTGTGAGCGTCCATGAAATCCTAGGGACTTCTCTAGAACGCGTTAACAATCGCGCGTTAGCTAACGCCCCGCGTGTACAGGCCCTAAGAAGCATCTTTGGCCTGAAACTCATGACGTCATCTGGCATGACACGCATACGCTGAACCTGCCGAACGGGCACATTGAAACGGGTAGAACGGGTAAAGTCTCTATGGGAGTAATGAGTGAGTTCTATTATTTAATAATCACGTTTGTAACAGCTCCATATATTTTACACAAGGGCTACTAAACCTTTTCGTATGCTCTATCTTTAAGTTGTTATTGTATAATATTCATATTTTTATTACTCTTTATCAACATTTTACATTCAATGAGCCATTATTAACATTTACCTGAACAAATATTGATCAATTTATCAAAACAATATATCGTATCTCTCTCCTGATTAAAATTAAAATTAAAATAAGCTATTAAAAAACTCAAAATATAATTATTTTTTATTTTTTCTAAGGATCTTCTTATGAAATCTAAACTGTAAACACGATACCACGGTCGTTAATTTATCCTTGCGAATGTCTCAATTTCCCTAAACAATACATTTATTTTGGCCATACCGGGAGTCAAAACCAGACCCTTAGCTGAGTACAAAGTCACATAACTGACTGAACTAAGGATTCATATCAGATCGAATCTTTTCCTTAAGTCTCGGCAAGAGCACCATTTAACCTCCGCTTGGAGATCACGCGACGCCTAAGATGACGCCTGGGTACGCCACGGGCTCAGCGTCGATATCTTTGTTTGGCATCACGCGCCGAGGGAAGGTTTCCGTGACTGGCGCCCCTTTCGGCCGCGCGGGTCATCTACTTATAGCCGGGAAAGGGGTTCTCCGGGCAGAAACCACTCTTCTGACCTCACGGCTACGGACCAATTTTCATAAGAGAGGCCATTTAGATAATATAAACACATTTTTATGCAGCCATAATTAATTATATTTTAATATGTTATTATATGTGATTTTATATGTATTTATAATATCTATCAAAAATTTCTGTTACATATCACATGGCGTGACGCATGAATACTTTAAATTAAACTTAGTGACTTTACTAGCTCTCAGATAAGATACTTTCTAAGAAAATTGAGCTATAAATACCCATAAGTTTTTTTAAATTTACACTGATAATGTAGGGAAGAGTGAAGATACCTACTTCGGTGGGCACACAGTCTAAGGCACCACTCTAGAATATAATAGACTGCCGATAATAAGGAGATAAGGGGTTCGAATCCTGGTCAGATGTATATAGCGTGGTTTATGCTAAATGTTTTTCCCCTCTCCCTTCAGGCAAATGCTTGTAAACTTCCTCTAAATTACAACCTTATTCAACCTACAGCTCAATAGCATTATTATTATTATTATTAGCACCGCATCTTACTACCCGTTCGGGTTATACGCACTTACGCTAATGTGTAATGGTAGGGTGATTTTGGGGTGAAATGGAGGACCTACATTTTAACGTGGGATCCGAACCACGGTGTAGGCCTGGCATTCCCCACATTCACAAGAGGTCTTGTCAGAGGTGAAGGAAAGGTTTGGTAATCAGATAAATCTGTGCCGGGGCCGAGGATTGAACCCCGGCCGCAAGCACAGAAGTCTGACACCTTACCCCTAGACCACCAGGTCACCGAAAAAAACGTAATAGATTTAGTTAGAAGCTCGTGACAGAAAGAAGTATGCAAGGAATGCTTACCCAATGGCCTGACTGACCTCTAGGTGATCCCAATCGGTTATGAACCCCGTTACCCTGAACTAGACGGTATCCCTCCAATACACGTACTGATGATCCGGTGACCTAACCCACGTAGCCCCCCAAACGGTACGAGTAATCCCCTAGGCTCGATGGTGGCTAGTCAGCCCTGTTAGCTGGGATACACTACTACTACTAACTAACCTGGCTTCTAGACCGATCTACCGTGAGGAACGCTGACACTCTGTTTATGTTGTCAGCGCATATGTTATATTTGTTTACTAGTTAACTTAATCACCTTTCAATAATCGTTTTGTCATTTACAATCCAGAACACAACCATACGAAACAAACACGCCTCATTTTAGCGCACTAGTTGGATTCTAACGATTCCAACATTCTGCTGAATCTTTAAAATGTGAAAAAAAAAAATTCTGAACGTTTCAACTAAGTTAGATTGATATTTAGGACTAGTTAGTAAAATGTTTCTTACAAATTAATATCAGATACATTACATACATTTTATATATATATACACTCATTATTGAGCATCTTAAACATAATTATTTTATTATAAATTTTAATATATTGATAGTATCAACGAAAAATGCCAGTTGCTGATCATTTGAATTTATTATTACATAATTAAATAAAAATGGTTTAAGACATTTTACCTTTTTTAGCGTTTGGTATATTTAAATGGGAGAGATGTGTCAACTCGTCTAGTCACCTGTGTGTGTGTGTGTGTACTCTTAACCGCTCTAGTGTCACAGAACATTGGCCAGGGTACACCTATGGTGGTTGTCTACAAGTACCAGCAATGAGATGAAATGATGATAATAATTACTTCCCGGCAAAGAATTATCTGATTACCAAACGCTTCCTTAACCTCTGAAAAGACATCTTGTGAATGTGAGGAATGCCAGGTCTCCACCGTGGTTCGGATCCCACGTTAAACTGTAGGTCCTCCATTTCATCAAATCACCCTACCATTACACATTAACGTAAGTGCGTATAACCCGAACGGGTGGTAAGACGCGGTGCTAATAATAATAATAATAATAATAATAATGAAGGTATGGAACCAGGAGTGATCTAAAATCTAACTTGTGCCTGATTTACCAAACTCTGGTGCCCATTGAGATTATTTACCTTTATGGGATAAATATCCATGTTGCCAGTAGGGAATCGAACCCTGTACCACTAGGTTCGTAGCCTGGTGAACTGACCACTCACTATACTACGGGGCCTTTATTTTATACCTGTCAAAATTGTTTTCTAAAAATCTACTTTTGCTGTTTATTTTTTTGAACAAACTCACTTTACTACCAAAAATAGAAAAATCTATTTTTTTTAGAAAGGCAGAAAGTAGGGTTTAGTTTTAATGGTACAAACAAGAAAATCAATATTGTAAAGCTAATATTAAATGAATACTTAATGACCAGCTCTCAAAACTATAATACGTACCCGGATTATTATTTAATTTCACCCCCTCCTCCGTTCATAAATATTACTGACCAAACCCCAAACCATTCTATATATATATATACATTCAACGACCAAACGTAGTGGGGGCTCCCTCTTAACTCTACCACATGGCATTTCTTCTGTTTGTTCGATATTCTAGATCTTTGTTAAGTGATAATTGCGTAAAGGAATTTTAGTAAGGTTTGGCGAGGAGATTCTTTTAAATTAGACTCCATAAATTATGTATATGTTTTTTCTTTAAAATTTGGCTATCCATTTTAAATGGTGGCAACTCAATATGTCTGTCGGTTTGTTTATTCTCCAATAGCTTCTAAATCTTTGTGTCAATTTTATAGAAATTTTGCTGGGATGTTTTTGAATCTAGGCATAGAAAATTATGTTATTATTTTTTAATTTTATTATAGTTTTGAATATGATGGCCTTTCAAGTGGTTTTTTAATTAGTAGCTCATCTCAATTAATTTTAATTTATAATTTTAAGCGATCAAATGAGTACCTTTAACGTATTTTTAAATACATATATTGTTAGACTATCGTATTAGGTCACGTTTATCACGGTTATTATATATGACTATAATGCATTATTGAATATATTATTAATTATTTTTTTATCAAATTTGATAAACGAGCAAACATATTTTCTTCAAATCCGGAGATAAATTATAGGATATATCTCAACTGGAATTACCAAGATAAATGTTAAGACGATAATAATATGACATAATTCTTAACAGGATGTAGTTAGTATTTTTTTTTGAACTTTCTACTTTTAATATAACTACTATCAACATTAAAAGTTCCATTTCAATGATTATACAAGTTTATTCATATTATTATTATTATTATTATTATTATTATTAGCACCGCGTCCTACTACCCGTTCGGGTTATACGCACTTACGCTAATGTGATAAGGGTAGGGTGAATGTGAGATGAAATGTAGGACCTAAAGTTTAACGTGGAATCTGAACCACGGTGGAGGCCTGGCATTCCTCACATTCACAAGATGTCTGGTCAGAGGTGAAGGAAGGGTTTGGTACTCAGATTTATTCATATTATAAAGTAAGATTGAATGAACTTTGTCTCTGATTAAATTTTGTTTTACGTTGCAATAAAGCTATGGGGGGTGTTGCACTATTGATTTATTACAAGGACTGGTTTTTGTAGCGTTTTTGCTTTGAAGGTGAACCATTCCCCAGGTTCAAGAATAATCTCGTTTGGAGATCATGCACTGACTTGTTTTATGAGGTCAAAGTTCAAGGTCAAGATGTTTGCTCTTGATTCTCTTGATATTTGCTTATTAGTACGAAGCAAAAAAATAAAATAAAAACAATTTGCTACACGTCTTCAACCAATCTGTGCTATCCAAATAATTTATTTAGTGTGATAGGGAAATATTTTCTTTAGTGTGATAGGGATGAGTGAAGTAAGGTGTTAAAGGAACTGGGGACACATTTGCTTAGAAAGAGAGTGGGGAATAATTTAAGAAAATCTAATCTCAGAACACTTGGATGTGATTCGATAACTGGTCACCATCAAATCAAACAAATCTCCCAATTGGGAAAACTATGAAGAATTGTTAAGTAGGCCTAAGATTAAGAAATATATTTCTCATCTGTCAGCTTTCCACTCTAATATATAAAATATTCATTTGAGAATATTTTTTTATGTTCACGATAAATTCTAGAACTTTTGAGACAACTTAAACAGGACTCAAGGGATTATTATAATCTCAGGATGGGCATTGACTATTTTTTTTCTGTTAAAACACAATAAAAGGGATGTCTCATCAATTTATTCTGTCTCAAACAACGCGATAAGCTGTTAATTTTTTTCCATTCTGTCTTACTTGATATCCAAATCAACTGCAAATTTAAATACTAATAATTAAAGAATATGTACTTTAATCTTAAATCCAAAGAGAAAATATGTTTTGTTTGGTTGACTCATGTTGCCAAAATGTGTTTATTTGCTTAATAAAAACTAGACACATTCCTTATCTTTATTTGATTTGATTTTTCATTTACACATATTAATAATCTAAGACTTATAGATTATATTTTCCATTAAAATTTAGCTTAAACTCAATATTATTAAAATATATAATCACACACATAAAATTTAATGTATACTTGTGTATTCATTTTATAACTTTGAAACCAAGTAATTTTGCATAAGTATTTAGGAATTTCTGAATATTTGTACCTTATCTGTATTTTTTCATTTTTACCCATATGAGACCATAACGCCTGAGGGCCACTTTAACCCCAGGTACAAGTAACTTCAAAACTTTGGAAACACTGTGTTCTTATCATAGGAAACCTAAGGGTGCAAAGTTGACTATTCTGTTATTGATTTACAATTATAAGTTTTTGTGAACTAAACACCTTCAAACACTTGAATACTAATTTGGCTTACTCAAAAAACAAGGGAAAAAGCTTAAATTTGGCATATATTTGCGTTTCTAAGGAAATATTGCAGTGTTCATCTCAGGCGTATCATCTTTTCCCTTTTATTGTCTTCAGAGTTTAACACCTTAAACCACGTGACGAGCTATGTGGCTAACCCTAAAACTAGAAAACATGGAAAGGCAAAGGTAAGCATACGCACCCTTTATCTATCCTCGATATTCAGCTTACCTTGAATTTGTCCACTATGCGATATTATATAAGATAGGGTCATAGTTTGGTCCGTCAAGGTAGGACTGCTATCATTAAGGGTAAGCGAGGTGCACTAAGATAAACTTGAAAATGTGCACATATGTATATTATTAACCTATACACATATTTGTTTGATGACACCTAATACTGTGAATCCTTACTACCAATAGACATACGAGTATGTATAATATTAACCTATTATACATACGAGTATGTATAATATTAACATATACAAATATTTGTTGGATAACACCTAATACTGTGAAGCCATACTACCAATAGGCCTGGGTACTCAAACTTGAGGCTGTGTTCCCTACTGGGTTATTTTCTTTACAATTTTATTAAACATAGAGTCAACTCTGAATTTGGATTAAATTAACTCAATTATTTTATTCTAATCAAAATACGAAATACATTTAAATATGTGTTATAAATGTTGATTAAAATGAGAAGGTATCTTCGTTTTTAGTTAATATAAAAATTGAAACTTACAAACATACATGCCGTTCTAACATAGTAATTCTTTGATAACAAACCTCCAATGGTTGTTTAAACTTAGGACTTGGAAAAATTGATTTCTAACAAAATTTTTTATTTTGATATAACATAGAATAACTGAACATATGTAGTGGGAAGGGGACTAAACGCTGAGTGCATAGAACCACTAAGCCCAAACCTCAAGGCCTAAGTTTCGTACTGTGGTTGCAGCAAGGAAAAACAGACAGGATTCTTCTGCGTACGTTATTTATTTTTCCAAACAAGGCATGGAGGAGCGCACAAATAGTCACCCTACATAACCTAACTGCTTCTGTCACGCTGGTTCTGCTAATGAATAATGAATGTTCACCGTTTGAGGCTAAGAACAAAGTGTCACTCAATAAACTGATACAATTCGTAATTTACTACCCCTTTAAAATTAAATACTTTATATATAAGGTGTATGAAGCTATGACGAATGAAATATTATCTGCTGTGAAAGATGATTCTTATCTTCCTTGTCCCAAACACATTTGTGAACAAATACAGATATTCCCTTTTACGTAGAGAGGGAGTGAACCCTGTCAGGACTTGAACTCTGACCTTACATTCATCAGAAATAAGATAAAACACACTTTATGGTTTTGTCGGTACCAATTGATTCGGTAATAGACTTGGTGTTGCCCTTTTCCCCGTCGGGAGCATACTCAGGAGTTAAATATCATAATATTGGTAAGAAGGACGTTCAGTAAGGCCCTTTTTTCACACCAGAACCCTACTATATAGGAGTATTCTGGCAGGAAAAAAAGCCTTCCAAAAGGTTACTCCTACCAAAATACTACTTTATACTACAAATTAAACTGCTTCAGGATCTACGTGGTGAGTAGGCTGGTAAACATAGTTGCCACATAGTGGGAGTTTGCGTGGTGGGTAGGCTGGGGAGCATGGTTGCCACACCGCGGAAGTCGGCGAGTTATTACTATGCAAGCATACTCAGTGACTGTCAATAAATCTGGTAACGTTCATCGGTTGCCATGACAACCACCCTTCACGGATTGGTCGAGCATGTGACTAGCCTCCTCTCCCCCACTCCAGCTACGCTAATATAAATCCTATATCAGTTTAAAATGCAGTATAGTTCACGTACCACAACAACCGCTGTTGCAGATTGTCAAAGAATCTGGCTCCTCATGGAAGTCACAGAAGCTGCTGCGCGATCAGCGCCATCTGTCGGAAGAAAACGAGAAGAACGAGAGCTTGAGGAAGGAGCTGCTGATGAAAAGCGTCAAGAACAAGTTTGAAGCGACGACGGAGCTGAAGTCCATTTTTGGTGGGGTCCGCAACCAAGTTCAGCTCGGCATGAGGGCCGTCAGGAATGAACTCGATCAGAGGAGAGACAAGTGAGCTTCCTTCGAGACGAACAAAACTTTTTATTTTTATTTTAAATCTTATTTTACCACTATTGGTGGGCCAATGGACTAAATGTCTGGCTCATATAGCCCAGTTAGTCAATGAAAGAAAGTAATGGGTTCAAATATAATTTATATACATACATCATTTATTAGTATTTCTGTCTTTATGGAAAGTCCTTTGATTTGTTAGAATTAATTGCTCCTGCAATCCTATCATCAGCTTCCATTCCTAGATACTTAAGTATTATCTTTTTCCCTCCTTTGAGGTAATACTTCAGTTCCATTAGTCAAAATCCTAACACCCATCTACATTAACATTTACGTTATATTACTTAATATAATAATCTAGTTTTTCGCATAATTCAACCAATTAAATAATACTATCTTTATAGAATCACCTAAATCATGGTTCCTCTTTTAAATGGCTCTTTTTTATAGCTTCGCCAGTAACCAAATGATCTGCCTACTTTTCTAAATCCACGCTCTTCCAGCTCTTAGTCTCAAATCCTTACAGATATTTATTTTCCTTTATTTTCAGATTCCATATCTAATCTCCATTCAGAGCGACACTCCACATATAATACTTCACCTGTTTCTTCCTTATATACAGGTCTAGTTTTTTAATCTATATCAGAGATTCCCAAACTTTTTCACTCCAGGGCACGCTTAGTCCAAGGGAATATTTTCACGGCACACTTGTGTAAAGGCTGTAATATAATACATTTTTCTAATAAATTTAGATAAAAATTAAAGTGGTGAGTATCGAGAAGCAGTTGACAATAAGTGTATTCTTCTATTGGTGCCCTCATTAACTTTCAGAGCAAATTGCCGGTTTATTTTATTTTTTTAACCAACAACATTCTGACTGATGTTCTCAGATATTTCAGAAATACGTCCGCCTATCTTATCATTCAATAAAGACATTTTTTATATTTACTCTTTGAATTATTTTATAAACATGTTTTCAATAATGACCTAGTAAGCTGGCCCAATCACATTGTCGCCAATAACTTGTGGTTTCGTACTTTCTGCTTTCCAATTCAGCAACTTTGAATGACGCCTCAGGTGCACTATCTGAAATTAACACAATTGTTTCTATTTTATTTGTGCCTTGTGTTGTGATGATGGTTTTTTGGAACACACTGGGATGTTTGGTGGTTGGATACCGTTTCATTTGGCTCAAAATCACTGAATAATTCGTCAAGCGCTCTCCAAAAAGGTACAGATAGAAAATGGTTGGTCACAATCTTCTTTTCAAGTTAAACCCAAAATTATCTATCGCTATAACACTTTGGGAGGCTTGAAACTGGAACTAGCAGTAGAGTCATTACGAGATGATTAGTTAGATTAAAATCTTAGGAAATTTTGGTGGCACACTTCCAAAATTTCGTGGCATACTAAAGTGCCGCGGAACACCGGTTGCGAACTACTGGTCTACATAATCATATTCCTGTTGAAAACAGCCTTGCCCATTGCATTGTTTAAATTTTATCCCTTGTGTACATTGCGTGTCTGTCGTATTTAAACACCCTCCACGTAAATTCAGGTACATTTCCTATAATTTCAGCAGTCTTAATCTCTACAGTAGCCTCGTGGATTCTTTGGTGCTGACTGACAGCTCACAGCTGACTTCTGACAGTCTACATTAGGTATACACCCAAATTTTGACCGTCAGAAGTGACATCTGCTAAACACATGTTTTTGCAGATCATATGGTTCGGCGTAAGGATACATAATTTGGTCTGGTAACTTTTCAAAGCTGTCAGTCAGCACCAAAGAAGCTATGGGGCTACTGTACCACATTAGTATAGTCAAAATGTATATAGAGCAGGTAGATAATAAAATACGAGGAAGTGGATAGATCTTGGTTTTGTTTTTGAGTTTAAAAAATACCACAAAATGTTCTGAAAGGTTTTTTTTAACTTGTGCTTTATCAATTTATTATTTAATCACATGACCTATAAATATAGCATAGTTTTAGAACAAAAAATATCAATGTACACACATGATAGGCCATAAACTAAGTTAAGGTTTGTTTATTGCTGGAGAGGCTAGGGTTCGAAAACAGACTGAATGAATAGAGGATAAATGATACCTCAGTCACCTTCCATGGAAATAAATATATATTTTCTCAAATTTTTTTCCACACGTCTTAATATCCACCCGAGATATCTGCGTATGTATAACTATAAGGTAGACATGAGGAAATGTATCTACTTTGCGGGAGTAAATAATGAAAAAAAATATTCTAGGGAAAAAATAACTTATAATTCTGACAAGATGAGTCATGCAGGTTTTACCACGTGCTCATCTGTCAGGTTTTTAGGTAGCTCACATAACAAGTCAGTTGGAGTTTAGAGATTAAGGGGACCATGTTCAATCTTAACCTTAAATTTCAACATTAACATTTTTTTTAAATATTTTTAATTTTGCAGCTGGTATCTTAAATAGAAAAGCTAAGCTCAGGGTTATTCCATTCTAAAGGAAATTTCACACACTCTTTCCATTTCTGACGCAGCTCCATAAACTTCATCCTACCAAATACAAATCTTCATTTAAAAAAAAAAAGAGATACTGACACTATTTGTATTAAATAAATGGTATGGAAGAATTGTCCACTTTCTCAAATATCTTATTATATTTTGAAAAGGAATTAAAAAAAGTTTAACAAAATTTAGATTATTATTTTTTCATAGACATTAAGCAATGTTATTTATATTTAAAACATTTCGAGATACTAATTTTAAATAAATATTGGTTTTCAAAAAAATTCAGGATTTGAACTCAAATTTAAAGTTTGATTGAAATATATAAAAAGCATTTTGGCTGTACTTTTGGAAATTGACATACAAGCAAAGGGTCATAGATACATGAGAACAGGCAGACATAGGGATGGGCAAAGGAAGGGACAGACAGACAGATAGAGGGCAGACAAATTGGAGTAAAAACAAAAGCGCGAGTATAGAAAGATGGAGAGTCAGACACACATAACCGTTAATCACCGTTTTAGATTTTGGGGGAACATAAAACGTTATCATAATCTCAAGTTAAAAAATTTCCACTACAACAAAACATGTTCTGTGATCCTATGAGTAAGTAAAAGAAAACTATCAGAAAGCTTGATATTTAGAATGGCTAGAGACTCTGGTTTTCAGGCTACGCCAGCTTCTTCTGGAGGAAGAGGACGCCTGGACAAGGAAGTTCATCGACCAGTCCCAGCGGGTGGACGAGAGAAAGTACGAGGAGATGAAGAAAAGAGCGGTGGAGCTGCGAAACAAGAGAGAGGCGGAGAGAAAGGCCCTGGTGGAACAGAAGAGGATACAGCAGTACATGTAAGACCAAAACCTACGTATGGTATATAAGAGGATTAGAAAACACTAAGTGTTTTTACAATTTTTATAAGAAACAATTTTTTTTTCTATTAAATCAATAAGATATTTCTCCAATAGAAACATAGATTTTAAATTTTTAAGCATAGTATTTTCAACAGTAAGAAAAAACTTGAGATAGTTAACGATTTGGTTCTAAATGGGTATTTTGAGAATATTATACATGACAAATAATAATGTTTAATGGTTTTGAGGGTAAAAAACCCATTCACGGATAGTTTACTGAAGTTTATTTTATTTTTATTTGTCAACAATGATAATTACAAATGAAGAAAAGTAGAACTTCTTTTTCACTTTTAATGAAATATTTAAATAATGATTAAGTCTAGTCAAATTAGTGTTCTCTTAAAGATTATTAATTGAAAATGGCATGCGAGAGCTATCATTTATAATACACAATATTATAAAGTTTGCGCGATTGTGTCCTTCCATTTATTTGTTTTTCCAATTAATTATATCAATTTGTCCCAGGGGGCGTTGCGAGGCACTACGTCCCATTATATTTCAGAGGAATGCCATGGAAGTGAAAGAAGGACAACTCTATCAAATCCAAGAAAAGCAATGTCTCCAGGAACGCCAGAAAGAAATAGAGAGAATGTGGGATGCTATCATGAAAAAAGAGGTTAAAGCAAAGGTAAGAAAGTTTGATATTTTCTATTCTTACTCCTTAAAATGGGATTGAAGGGAATGCGAGAAGTGCAGTGTTTCTTTAGTTTATATATATAAAGATATTTCTCAAGTATAAGCATACAATTTAATCTTCTTCGCAAGGTGATATTAACAGTTGTTGAGTATCTGTCATTAGTATAATATGAGCCTTTGATGAGAAACTTCTTAAGTGAAGAGAAAAAAGTCCATCATCAAATTGAAGGACACACTCGACAGATATAAAAGTACTCTAAAGTAGCTCTATTCTTCTAATAAATCTACATTTGATTGATAAAAAGAAAAACTATATTCCACGAAAGCTGAAAATAAAATGTATCATTTATCGGTTACCCCCAATCCCGTTTGAAGTTCGTATATTTGTAATTTTAATGAAAACACTTTTCTGGCCAAAGTAAATTCAATTTTTCTTCAGTAAATGGGATTATTTTTATTTTCTTTGAATAGTTATCTCAACAGTTTTTAAATACATTTAAAGGGAACCATGCAATTTGATGATTACTTTTTATTTTCATTTAAAAATATCTTCATCAAATACTATTATGCTCATGACAAATAGTCAAGAACTGTTAAATTAAGATTTGTATAGGCCTAGTTAATATTAAACTAAAATAATTGAAACCTTTTTTCTAATAAGCCTTAGTTATATACACTGTAACATAATATACCTTAACTGATGCTAAGATAATAATAAAATTATTTAGCACCGCGTCTTACTACCCGTTCGGGTTATACGCTTTAAGTACTAATTACTCTAACGGATTTAGGAATTGGGAAGGTTGAATTAGAGGAAGTGAACCCGAATTTGCGTGGAGGGAGAGTGGAAAACCATTTAGGAAAAACCACCCCCAGTTCACCCGACCGAGATTTGAATCTCGATCTCCCTGTCCTCAGCAGTCGGGCTTAACACGACAAGCGCGTTAGCCAACTACGTTACCGAGGCGGGTGATGCTAAGATAACTTTATCAAACAAGATAAAGTGAAAACAAAAGAGTTTGATAATGATTCTACTTCACAAGCAAAGGTGGCGTGAGGGATTAACATAACACATACATCTGTTTTGAACTTCTCTCTTAACTATCAACAAGATTCAAGTACATTGTGTAAAGAGCTAATGCCAAGGAGGACAAATTACCATTGTTAGGTTGGTTGCATTGTCTATTTTATATAAGCCTTGTTATAGAAACAAACATATTTACGAAATAAACAAGATTTACAGGTAACATGAAGTATCGAATAATAGGTCAACGAATACTTTCAATAAATTAAATAAACATGATTCATTTATTATCTTGATTGAAGGGTACAGAGGAAAAAGGGAGGAAATTCTAATTTTAACTAAAATTTAGTTAGTGCTGCCATCTGTTAGACAATCATGAGACCTTTCTAATAAACTTTATACTATAGATAAAATAGGTATTTGTGATATCATAGCTTTTTAAAGTATTTATTGGGGTTATTAGGGGGTTTGAGATTTAAAAGTAGTACTAGAAATTGTGTTTATGGTGACTTTACCCCTGTCGAGTGAAGCGATATCCTGTTTTAGCATTTCAACCGCATGTTTCACGATTACTGTAAAATGTGTGAACCAATTTTTACAAAACTCTGTACAGACAACAAACTTTGTCTGTGGGTTAGGCCGAACGATAATTTATATGGTTTTGCGATCTGGTTATCCATTTAAGGATAACGGCAACTCTAATAACGGGTTATGTGTAGTTGCTCACATCAAGTAATTTTAATTTAAACTTACAAGTAGTGTTCAAGTTCATTGAGCTTACCTATTAAAATTGGGATATGTATTCATCCACTGTTTCCAGCCTGTGGCCTGGTCAGTTTTGTAAAATTATTCCATCTTCCTTTGTACTTCCACCATTCTTTATATATGTATAACCCGCCTCGGTGGCATAGTTGGCTAACGCGCTAGTCGTGTTGAGCTCTACTGCCGAGGACAGGGAGATCTAGGTTCGAATCACGGTCGAGTGAACTTGAGGGCTCCTAAATGGTTATCCACTCTCCCTCCACGCAAATTCAGGTTCACTTCCTCTAAATTCAACCTTCCCAATTCCCAATCCATTAGCGTAATTAGTACCTAAGCATATAACCCGATCAGGCAGTAAGACGCGGTGGTAAATATATATATGTGTATATAATGTACTATTTAATATAGTATTACATTATTTTCTGTTGAACTAACTGTATAAGTTCCTGAATACAAGATCCAGAGGTCTAAAGTTCAATCCTCAGCACTTACAAAATTTATCTGTCAAACAGTGTGTCTGTAAAACGGTTCAAACTCAGCCTCTCGAGGACAAATGAGGAGCTACTTGAGCAATGAATTAGCAGCTCCAGTTTAAAAAACTGAGATTAATGGGCAGAGTGATCGCTGTGATGACCACATGACACCCTCTATCCGCAAATGTTGGAATTATCATATCTAACGGCTCCGGCCGCTCCGGCGTTATAATAGCTCACTTGTGGACTCACACCATAGAGTTGTTTTTTTCTAATTTGATCATTATGATGATTATATTCTTCAAATTCAAGACGTTATAGCAAATTCTATTACGGTAAAATTCCTTTGAAATTCAATTATTTTATTATTATATAGCACTGCGTCTTACTACCAGTTCGGGTTATACGCTTATATACTAATTACTCTAATGGGTTAGAAAGGGAAGGTTAAATTTAGAGGAAGTGAACCCGCACTTGCGTGGAAAGAAAGGGATAGAGAGAGTGGAAATCCATTTAGGGGAAAAAAACACACCAATTCTCCCAACCGAGATTCGAACCTTGATATTAGCATCATTGACAGTCTAGGCTACTCCGAGAGTAGCGCCTTAGACCATGTGGCCATTGGGACGGGTACTACGTATTTAATATTTTGGTTAATCATCGATTTAATATAATATTTCGGCTAATCGCGGGCCTGTAACTAATATCCCGGTTAATTGAATGTAATATTCCACTTATTCAGCCGTTTGATATCTCAGTTAATCGGGTTTAGATATCGTGGTTTATCGCATATTTTATATTTGGGTTAGCGACGTTTAATTGCGTAATCGTGCATTCCATATCTTAAATTAATCGTGCAACTAATATCACGGTTATTCGTATTAATAATATTATGGTTAATCGCGGGTGAAATAGATTCTTAAGGTGGGGATCTATGTAGCGAGAGAAATGGTCGGCTTTTTTGCAAAGTATTTTGGCAAAATAAATAAACATTGCTTTAGTACAAACATAGAGTTTTATTTTATTCGCACAATTATATCAACATTTTGTTGAGTGTTTGTTATAAACATAGCGGCATTAGATGACAAACTTTTTAAATGAAGAGAAAAAATAGTTATTAAATGCCAGCACACCTTTGACAGATATTCAACAAGTGTTGATATCACCAGGTGAAGAAAATTACACTCTATATTTCTACTGGATAAATATTTTATTGATTTTTACCGGAAAAACGGTTATGATATAAAAACTGCAAAATCACTGGTCTTTTATTGTGTTCTTTTATACTCACTTCCCACCTTAATTTGCGGCACAAGGGAGCACGAGTAATTTTACAGTGTTTATAGCATTAGATATTTTTGGCAAAATTAAATCAAAAATTTCTCCAGTAGTAACATAAAGTTTAGTTTTCTGCACATGCTAGTATCAACATATCTTGAATATATGTCAAGGGTGTCCTGGAATTTTGTCAAAATCTTTTAAATAAAGAGAAAAGGTTTTGACAAAATTCTAGGACATCCTTAACATATATTCAAGATCTGTTGATATTAGCATGTGCAGAAAATTAAACTCTATGTTGCTACTGGAGAAAATGTTGATATATTTTGGCAACAAAAATTCAGTTCTATAAAAACTCTAAAAACCCTTGCGCTCCCTTCTGCCGCACCTTAAGCCCGTTTTACATTTGTGCTGTTATCTGAGTGTTGCAATCGTCCTTACGCTAGACGGAGCGTGAAATAGAGGAGGCGCGTCAGAGGTACGAGGCAAAGAAGGATGTGGTCGGGACCCTCAAGGAGCAACTGATGGGCAGACAGATGCAAGAGGAGGAGCGGAAGAAGATTCAGATGGAGGAAGAGAAAGAGGCCGAAAGGATCAAGGAAGAAGTGAGGCGGGAGGAAATTAGACGTGAGTACTTGGGGACTGTGAAGTTTCTGTTATGTCTTGTTACTAAACCAAAAGGTGGAGAGGTGCTTCAAGGAGGGATTCAGACTGAGTTTACAACAGCGGTACAGTCACTATATACTTACGTAACAGTAACTATAAGCTACACTAGTCTTTACATTGTTTTGACTGTTACTGTTTACATTAACTTTGACGCTTTGATCTCGATACAGTCATGGCACAACCTAGCTCTCAAACGACACTCCAAGATAATAGTTTAAGGTACCTTCATCGTAACTGTATCGTCTCTTATCACCAATGGAACGCTATTGTGTTCTAGAAAGATATTCTACACACAGTCTTTTATAACGGTTCTACTCTTTGTCAACCACTTGACTATCTTTAAAATAGCCAAAAGAAAAGTAGAGACCTCTGACGGAAATTTTCTTTCTTTTGCTAGTGTATTTTCCCCCCTGTTAATACTAACCGCTTTGTCCTCATAATCCAAAATAGTTGATTTAAAAATTTATCATTGAATGTGAAAAATTGCAATTCCTTGATTCTATATTCAGTACGTGTTACAAGGAGTGAACACGACCCCGACTGAAAGCCGTCGAGAAAATTATACCGTACCTGTGTCGAGTGTGTACCTTTGCAGTATCGCTGATGTAAATAACAGTGATCACGGCCCGTATCGTAGTCATACCGTCATCGTATCGTTATACCCGTATCACACGACACTAGCTCGAACTTGAAATACAGTGTGCTAGCTAGCACGTCATCATCTAGCGTCGTATGAATCAGGAAAATGTAGCCTGGTTCTACCTCTTGGTACTAGATACCATACTAGTTGTGAGGATAGAACAGGCGCTATTTTCGTACTAGCCCCGACACTAATCTGTGTAATTCAACCAATCAATGCGCGCTGAGACTGTATGTAGAGAAATGGTAGAAATGGCGCCAACATTGTTATCGGATGTGATTTTGTTGTTGGCAGAAAATTATTCTAAGCATTCTTGTTTATATAATACCGAATTGGTGACCTGGCGGTCTATGGGTAAGGTGTCAGAATTCTGTGCTGGCGGACGGGGTTCAATCCCAGGTCCCGGCACAGATTTATCTGATTACCAAACCCTTCCTTCACCTCTGACAAGACATCTTGTGAATGTGGGGAATGTCAGGCCTCCACCGTGGTTCGGATTCCACGTTAAACTGTAGGTCCTCCATTTCATCTCACAATCACCCTACCATTACACATTAGCGTAAGTGCGTATAACCCGAACGGGTAGTAAGATGCGGTGCTAATAATAATAATAATAATAATAATAATAATAATAATAATAATAATAATAATACCGAATTGCCACAATATGACAATATATTTGTTATATATTTAATTAAAATCATGTGATCTAAAAACGACAAACTGTGTTTTTGTCAAAAGATTTAATAATATTGTTCTTAGCTTACATTCCATTCCGTCCCACCTTAAGGACGTTGTCTACCTTTAACGTAGCTGACAGTAAATATAGTATTTCCCATTTTTATGTATTTGTTTGAATTGGAGGGTTTTAACGATAAAGTATTAATACAGAAAACGATAAAAAACTAAAACATTCTAAAAATAATCTAGTTTTGTTACAATTTTTTAAAAGTTGTTTTTGGTTGAGGTTTTTTTTCCCCTAAGCGTCTACAGCTCAGTTTATTGGTTTTACTTCACTAAAATGGCCGTTAGGAAATCCAATACAAGCTTTACGGGAGCAAATAGTATAGTGAGTGTTTATACTCGTGGGAGGGAGAGGGAAAGTTTCATCATCACATTAACAAGAGGCCTCACAGGGTAAACTATTCATTTTATTTCCCCTCCCTTCTATTTTGTGAATTGAGGGTGACCTGGTGGTCTAGGGGTAGGGTGTCAGACTTCTATGCTGGCGGCCGGGGTTCAATCCTCGGTCCCGGCAAAGATTTATCTGATTACCAAACCCTTCCTTCACCTCTGACAAGACATCTTGTGAATGTGGGGAATGCCAG
>CABFOW010003932.1:24906-52051 GCA_902141385.1 Timema californicum
GGGGGGGGGGGTTAATCCTAAATGTTTTTCCACTCTCCCTCCACGCAAATGCGGGTTCACTTCCTCTAATTCAACCTTCACAATTCCTAATCCATTAGAGTAATTAGTACTTATAGCGTATAGCCCGAACGGGTAGTAAGACGCAGTGCTAAATTATTATTATTATTACTTTAGAACAGCATACCTGAAGATAAGCACAAACTTGATTTTTTTGGGGGAAAGTGACAAATTAAAATTATTAGTCATTAACTTTCTAGCTGTGGTCAAAAAGTGGCGGGCAGGCGTAAAAGGCTCGGTGGGCGCCATGGCACCCGTGGGCATAGGGTTGGTGACCCCTGGTCTATAGTGTCACACTCGCAATAAATAGACTGAATATGACGAGAAGATTGGGATTATAATTCCGGTCGGGTGTATTGAAGATGTATTTTCCTACAGGGTTTTCCATTCTCCTTCCATGCAAATGTGGGTACACTTTTTCTAAATTCAATATTCATAGTTCCTAACACAATAGCGTGATTAGTAAATTATTGTAGAGTCCAAGCGAGTGATAAAACTTTGTGCTGAAGAAAAGATCTAATTATTATTGAGTTTCTGTTAAATGATTTCATTCTTATATTTAATGTAATAAAAATAAACTGAATTGAATTAAGTTAAAAATATATTAAATTTTTTCACGTTCGAAGTTTTTAAAATAATCTATGTAATACCTAATTCCTCCTTTTATTACCAGCTATATTTGGATTCAAGCAAACAAAAAGATCTAAATTAATATCTTAGGAGATTTTAAAATAAAATATAAATTCAACACGTTTTAAAGAGTTACCGTGTTTGTTCTAATTACTTATTTGATCAAATTCAGTTGATTGTAGATTTTGATCATCACTTAAGTTTGTTGCAATCCAAACTTTTCCTTATCTATGACTAAGCTGATTGACGAACTGTTGATTGAAGACTAAATATTTGGTGCAAATGACCTTGAATGGTCCAAATTTAAATTAAGTATTAAATGCTGGTTGAAGATCAACTTATTTATGATCTGTGATCACGGTACTAATAATCATTTTTCTTGTAACCAGGCTTAAGTTATTCCCTTTATCTTATTTTTAATTAATTAAATATAAAGTTTTATAAGTCTTGAATATTATATGTCTTGAAATTATGATGAGACTTTACGTTTTATTTGGCCCCAAGATCAATAAATGGTACCAAACACCGCATGGACTTTCTCACTCCATTGTCTAAAAACGGAGTTTTTTTACTCAAAACTAATATATGTGAAACCAAATATTATTCACTAGCAAACCCGGGCAAAAATTGCATTATATTTAAGTTAAGAATTTTTTGACTCTCAGATTAAAATTTTATTTTTTTATTTTTAAAGAATTAAGGTCCTCACTAGTATATTTGAAAGGGGAAAAAATTCTATATTGGGTCCATATGCGTCAATACCTCGTATTAAAATTTCGACTTCCAGTTAAAATTTTCGACATTCTATTAGGGGTTGCACATATTATGGTTATATAATTTTTATTAATTTACTCATTTATAAATTTAGCCCAATATAAAATGTAAATATTGACTATTGAGCCTAAAATGATATAGATAGATCATTCCTATACAAACATTTCCCCTAAGAGGTTAAAGAAAAAACAAACATAAACTTTTTGAGAAACTTACTTATCTACCTATTATATGAAATTAGAGAATTGTTGCGTTAAAACATAAGTAGTAACTCTATACAACTAAAGCACAAAAAATGTGTTAAATATTTTTGCCAATATCTCCAAAACTATTGGTTTTATAAATATATATTTAATTTTAATTTTATTTTCAATAGTACTACAATTTTGCAACGATAAATTATTTAGTATTTTAATTAGCTGTGGAAATAAGGAAATTTCCGCTTCTGTAAATTACCCTAAAATTCATTTTCATAGTTAAATGAAAATAGCCATTTTGTTTATAATCTTATTCAACGCCTAGATAAGAATTTTAATCAAAATTATTAGAGCCGATTTTGAGAAAATCGATTTATTCTCTCTTCACCCTTCAGTAGACTACCTCTTAATTTTAGGGCTAGACATCCAAATTTAAAACCCCTCGGGGAAACTCTATGAAACCCTAGATACCAAGATTTATCCTGATTGGTAAAATAGTTTAGGGTCTAGTCAAAGGTGCAGACAGAGAGACGGACAGACAGAAAGATGGAAAACCAAACCCTGTTTTTTGGATTCGGAAGAGGGGGGAGGGAAAGGGTGAAGAGAGAATAAATAGATTTTCTCAAAATCGGCTCTAATAATTTTGATTAAAATTCTTATCTAGGCGTTGAATAAGATTATAAACAAAATGGCTATTTTCATTTACCTATGAAAATGAATTTTAGGGTAATTTACAGAAGCGGAAATTTCCTTATTTCCACAACTAATTAAAATACTAAATAATTTATCGTTGCAAAATTGTAGTACTATTGAAAATAAAATTAAAATTAAATATATATTTATAAAACCAATAGTTTTGGAGATATTGGCAAATATATTTAACAAATTATTTGTGCTTTAGTTGTATAGAGATAATACTTAGGTTTTAACGCAACAATTCTCTAATTCCATATAGTAGGTAGATAAGTAAGTTTCTCAAAAAGTTTATGTTTGTTTTTTCTTTAACCTCTTAGGGGAAATGTTTGTATAGCAATGATCTACCTCTATCATTTTAGAATCAATAGTCAATATTTACAAACCAAGGGCTTACGATTCTGTCTTTACCTATTTCTCTATGTCTATATGTATATAGAGGCAGTTCAAAAACTCAAAGCCCGAACTGTGCATATAGTTTTTTGAACCAAAAGTAATACAAAATCCCTATAAAATTACATCCCACAAACTATGTTAATACCATTAAATGGTGTTCAAAGTTTCAGCTTACAGCGCCGGGAGAGCAAAGCTGTGCAAGCATATGTGTACAACAGGTTGCATATGAGTTAGGCACGCAACACTGTACATTTTGACATCTTGTAGCACGGCAGCAGGACGTACCACAATGTTAATAGTAAACAACAAACAAGTCCGTATATAAATGTAAATACTATCTGAGGGTAATCATTAACGATACTTGGTCATAGAAATTGCTTGCTAACATTACATGTTTAGTGCCTCACACCTAATTCCTATGCAACTTGCTGTACACGCATGATTGCACAGATTTGCTCTCCGGGCACTGTACGCCGAAACATTAGACATAATTTAATGGTACTAGCATAGTTTTCTGGAAGTAAGTGTATGGAGATTTTATTAATTTTGGTTTAAACAAATTATATGTGCAGTTTAGGCTTTGATTTTCCAAAGTCCCTGTTTATGTATTTCTCCAGGCTACTGACGACATTTTTTCATAGGTTTTACTAAAACTTTATATTTACATGTTCTATAGTTATACATTAAGAAAAAAAATTGACTATAGGTACAAAAAAAATAATTAAATGGAGTTGATGATTGATTGAGGACAATTCCTTAATTTTCAGGAAATGTATTTAATAATTCAGTTCAAAATGGGTATCTTATGAATGGTATTACATATTATAGATATATGAGGGGAAAAAAGTGATAGTTCTCTGACGATCGATATTTGAATAATTCTAACTTTTGAAAATTCCTTGTTTCAAAATGAATATCGAAGGAGTGTTTTACATATAGAATAATAATATAACTTTGTTTTGTTCATTTACTAATATTTGAAAATGTGATCATTTAAAAAACATATCTAACAATTTTGCTAAAAGTCTATATCATTACCAAAATAATACATTTCTCGTAGGAAAAGTGGTTTAAGGGTAATTTACTAAGAAGTGATTTCAAATATTATTTTTATTAGATACAACACAATATACGAAAAGGTATAAACGATTGTCTTGTTACGTTATTTTTTCATTAGTTCTTGAGGAATCGCGAAGAAAAAAAGAAGAATTGGCTGATTGCCTTCTTCGTCAAATCAAGATCCGTGAAGATTTGCTGAAGCAGCATACCACCCAACAGAACCAAGTGGACGAGGCGTTTTCTAAGGCCCTTCAACGTGAAATTGAAAAGGAGAGGGCTGCCACATCCGACCATAAGGTAGACAATAGGAAACATAATAGCCTACCAATTCGGCCTTGAGAGAGTTAATTAATAAACGTTGCAGAAGTTTAGAGATTCTTGAATATTTATAAAATGGCATGACTATTTTTTTTTCACCTCTGACAAGACATCTTGTGAATGTGGGGAATTCCAGGCCTCCACCATGGTTCGGATTCCACGTTAAACTGTAGGTCCTTTATTTCATCTCACAACCACCCTACCATTACACATTAGCGTAACTGCGTACAACCCGAACGGGTAGTAAGACGCGGTGCTAATAATAATAATAATAATAATAATAATAATAATATAATAATAATATTTTTTTAATAACCACCCGTTACCCGTTTGGGCTATACGCCTATGTTCTAATTACACTATTGGGTATAAGGTCTAGGGGGTTTATATTTAAAGAAGGGTTACATGCATTTTTGTGGAGGAGGAAGAGTCAAAAACCATTTCGGAAAAACCACTCTCAGTACACTCGAACGAGGTTTGAACCTCGACCTCCCTGTCATCGGCAGTAGAGTATACTGCGAGGGTAGCGCGTAAGACCACGAGGCCACTGAAGCGGGAACTTTTCTAACGGAAGTGTTGTTTATTATTATTATTAGCACCGCGTCTTACTACCCGTTCGGGTTATACGCACTTACGCTAATGTGTAATGGTAGGGTGATTGTGAGATGATATGGAGGACCTACAGTTTAACGTGGAATCCGAACCACGGTGGAGGCTTGGCATTCCCCACATTCACAAGATGTCTTGTCAGAGGTGAAGGAAGGGTTTTGGTAATCAGATAAATCTGTGCCGGGACCGAGGATTGAACCCCGGCTGCCAGCACAGAAGTCTGACACCTTACCCCTAGACAATAAGGTCACCTAACAGAAGTGTTGATCAAACAGGAAATACGTCATCTGTATAAACTCTGTTTCACAACCCACATCTTACCATTAGACTTTGACATCTTAAAACAATACTATATTAAATTTCAATTCAATTCATTTGATCTGTCTGTTTTTTTGATAAATCATTATAAAAATAGCACTAAAACATAATTTAGTAAAATTTGAATGAATATTCACGTTTCCTATTAGGAGTTATACTGCAGTTTTGGAACCATTATATAGTTGACTTGGTGGATTTAGCCTGTCAATATAGTAATCATTTTATATATTTCACTTGTGACCTTAAGATTATAATGCAGCTTTACGTTTTATGCGGCTCGTAACCCGACCCATACCCCTCACCCCTAAATATATCTGTCTTTCCTCTATGAATTGTATGGATTTTGTTTGAAGCCCTCAATTGTCAGGTAATTTTCGAAAATTTGCATAACGATTATGCTTAAAGTGGATATATGAGAATTCTTTATATGATATCATTATAAATTTAATTTGAGGTTAGATTACTGATTACTGATTTATTATAACTATATTAGACTATTTGAGAAAACAATTACGATTGTGACATATACTTTTTTTTTCTTTTGGTACCATTGGTGGAACACCAGTGGACCACTATTTACAAACCACTAAGACCATTTGATCACCGAAGCGTGTAACAATAATGTTTTATCATATTCTGAACATTGAAAATTGACACCTGGACACGGGAATCGAACCCGGGACCTTCGGCTTAGTACGCCAATGTTCTTACTACTGAGCTATCCAGGATTCATCCCGTGCCCAGGGTCATTCTTCACTCATAGTTTAAGGCAGAGTCTATGATGGACGTGCGGAAGTCGTTAGCTTATAAACATGTGATTATATATGATCACAGCCATCAGACAACGCGGCCATTTGCGACTCGGTAGTTGGCATTTTGCAGTCATTAGACAATTATATATATATATATATATGTATGTGTGTGTGTACAGGATTTCATAAGAGCATTGGCGTACTAAGCCGAAGGTCCCGGCTTCAATTCCCGTATTCAGGTGTCTTTTTTCAATTTTCAGAATATGATATCTAAGTGGTGTTATCCTCACTAAAATGCATTAACAATAGTTTCAGCTATATGTTTCATTAATAATGTTTTAGGTTTGTATACCATGGACTAAGATATTATTTGTGGTTTCTTCTTTGTGAGAACATTTATTTAAAAGAGTTGACTACCTGTACGTACCGGCCTCATGGTGCTTCGGTCAGAGGACCTGGCTACGAGCCTAAGGGTCCCGAGCTCTATTCTCTGCTGTTTCTTTAGGTATCTTTCCTTTAAGGGGAATAATCCCAATGGTCCCCAGGGTTTAGTTAATTAGGTTCAAGTTAGGTTAAGATTCACACCGGTCCCATAAATTCATAATCACTATCATTTGGGAATGTAAAACTAGATTCTTTGATACGTCGATACGCTCGGTTCTTACTTGTATCAAAAGAATCGATCTTACTATTCTCAATACTTAGATTCTTAGCTCTCAATGAAAGTAACTGGAAATTAATGAAACGGTAAGCTTCAGAATGAGTTCCATTCTCTCACATTAGTTTATTTTGGTTCAGTTAACGATATATTTAGTGAATTAAAAAGCCAAGTTTTTTCCAACAAATATTTATGATACTTTGTTTTAATAATTATTTATAAATATTTGACTCGATTATGCTCTATTTGTAGGTAAAAAAAACAAACTATCATCACATCCTCTCATTGCGGGTATGACGTGTAGACAACTTCCTATGGGGTGACCTGGCGGTCTAGGGGTAAGGTGTCAGACTTCTCTGCTGGCGGCCGGGGTTCAATCCTCGGTCCGGGCAAGGATTTATCTGATTACCAAACCCTTTCTTCACCTCTGACAAGACATCTTGTGAATGTGGGGAATGCCAGGCCTCCACCGTGGTTCGGATTCCACGTTAAACTGTAGGTCCTCCATTTCCTCTCACAATCACCCTACCATTACACATTAGCGTAAGTGCGTATAGCCCGAACGGGTAGTAAGACGTGGTGCTAATAATAATAACTTCCTATGGTGTACCCTGGGGATCGCTCTGTTCCACCAGATCGGCGAATAGTCAACATCCAGGGGACCGAACTTTATATCATGTCCCTCCCAGTCAGTAATGCCATACAAAAAAAACAAACAAAAATGTTTTCAGGGAGTTCTGAGACGTGAGATCCAGATGTACCACGGTAACCTTGAGGAACTCCGGGCCCAGAAGAAAAGGCAATCGGAGCATCTGGAGGCTCTCATCCAAGAGGAAACGACAAGGGTCCAAGCCGTCAGAGATGAGGCCAGGGCCAAGCTTAAGGAGGCCAGAGAGAATCTCTTGAAGGTATATAAGATATTCTTGTTCCTACGTCGGGCTAGTCAAGGCACGTAAAACTCACGGATCTATCCATATAAGGCATTCACGAGCTAAGTTTACCTGAATGACAGCTCGAAATGTTACTAAAAGTAATCCCTAATATATCACTACGCCAAACAGCTGACATCCATCACTTTGGATGACTGTAATGAAAACAGATGGTTATATATTAATGTGATAGTTAACCACTGTAATTTAGGCCAATATTATTTATATATTTATTTGAGGTCGGACACAAAGTTTATCTATCCTTTTATTCCCTTAAAAAAATATTAACATCACTTTCACAAAAACTTCTAGCGAACATAGCCTCAAAATGGCGACAGACGAGTCTAAACCATATGATTGAACATGGCGGTAAACAAGTGTTTTACAATGATGTGGACACACAGTTGATGAAAATACTTTATTCTGTTAAATATTTCAAAACACGATAAAATAATCATAAAATAATGTATTGTATGTAAAAAAATGACAACAATTTTCTCTTTTCCAAGTAAATACGATGCCTGTATTAAAAGGTGTTGATGTATGCACTACAATACACAAAATCAGTAACGTTTCAAAACGAAAAATAAGTACTTTTAATTATATTTAAAATATTGTTTCGAGTTGGATAAAAAGAAATTATTTAAAGAAATGAAATAGTATGAGAAAACTTAAGTTTACATTATTTTAAATGTAATATATAACAGGTAATTAAAGATCTTTATATTTATAACAAAACTGTGATCTTTTACAAGTGTTGGCAACCAAAAACCTAAACATATGATTTTCGAACTGTCATCCAGGTAAAAAACCTATCGTGAATGGAATATAGTTTTGTCCGAGCCATGGACTGACTTGATGAATCAACATACAATGAGACCAGATTATTATTTTTATAAACTTTGAGAAAATACAATATTTTGGAATGCTATTTTTGGGAATTTGGTATAAATTGTAGAATACTTACTTAGGAAATTGGCGTACCGAGACCATACCATTCCTTCGGCATGAATCATTTTCCAAAATATTATTGAATTTGCACACACAACTAGTGCAATGCTTGTCAGCACATGCGTTTGTTAAGGTCATTAGACAATTAAAATGTATTTCACAATTTTATAGAATGCATACTAATTATTATATGTTTTAAATAGTGATTGAATGATTGCAATCGCTACAATTATGAGTTAGAAGGGGTTAAACTTGCTAATTTATGCTTTTAAAATACAATTGATAACGTAAAGTAGCTATGTGTGGGGCTTAAATTTAATATAACCAGAAATTCATATAAGGTGTCCACAATAATTAAATATTAAATAAAATACAGTATTAAAGATAATTTTTCTAAACTATAAGAAGTTTAGAAAGTGGTTAAATTATGATTTAATCATGTATAAATACTGCTTCTTTACCCTGATGATTTGATTTTATCTCATCTTGTAGTACACAATGCCACTATTTAAAAAAAATATTTTTTTACCTAAATCTGCTTATTAATTTTACTAAAGTGTCTGAATTGATTATGACAAATATAAATTTGAAAAGTTTATTTCATTAATTACATTATTTTGACTGTATTGTAGAGACAACACTCACTAAGAGAACATATTATGTGTATAACAGAATATAATTACAATCCAAACTAACGACACACCCAGGTAAAGCGGACACCGGCTTCTTTATCTGGTTGGTGTTGCTGGAATGGGCTGACACATTGTTACTTGCTAACATTACCAAGATAATTCGTTTACCAACTACCAGTGGCGGCTCGTAGCTAAAATTAGTGGGGGTGCTGCTCCAGAATTTTTTTTGCCTTTGTTTTAAATTTTGTAAAAGGAAAAAAACATGTATACAAAGAAAATTTATTTAGGAACTTGATAAAATTAAAAAAAACAACCAAACATTCTTCTTGTTTTAATTTGCGCAAAAAGGTCAATAATTTTCTCCTTGATCTCTGGATGACAGCCGCAAAGCCAACTTTTTTGTACCATTCAGAATTAAAGCTACGAATATATTCCTTGTTGTTGGTTTTGCCTGGCTGAAATACTAGAATATCAGGTGTTGAACGACCTCTTTTCTTAAATGTTACATCCTGATGGAGAGATAGCTGTGAAATCTTAAGCTGTTGAAGTTCACTTGCAGTCACAGAACTTATTTTTTGAGAATGCAAATCATGGTTAAAGTTTTCTATTAAATAAAAGAAACGAATAAAAATGAATCCAATAGAATAGCTGGAAGCAGAATAATAATCTATTTCTACAATCTTATACGCTTTATCACATTCTAAAATATGGTACACGGTTTTTAAAGAAAACACACGCTGAGCAAAAAAAAATTATTACCTTCCACCATTACACCAGAGCCGGCACTGCGAGAGCAACAGTGCTCTATATATACTTGGCAGTCCCACCTTCCTACCCAACCCCTCCTATGTGTGCATGCGCACAACAGTCAAACACCACGTCGATGGAACTGTGAGGCACACAGTTCCATACAAAGATTTTTGTATCTTTTTCATAATATAGGGGATAGCTACTGAAGTACTCACATTAAGCTTAAGGAATATATACTGTACTACAAAAATAAATAAAGAATTTAAAAAAATGACTCATTATATTAAATGTTATCGTTAATATCATGTGGAAATAGAGGGTGCTGCAGTTCCGCAGTGCCTATACACAAGTCGCCAATGCCCACAATTATGTTAAATTCCCTGCCAAAATGTTAGCAACCTAACATTTTTTTATTAATTCTCATTGCCGAATGACCATGAAAGCTTATTTATCTTATGAAATGTAACCAAACACCTGAGAGATAATAACTACTTATGAATGAGAATAATATCTCGACATTAACATCATTATTGCAAAGAAAAAAATACAATTTTTAGGGGGAGAATGTATGGTTAGTTTTATTGTTTTAAATTGGGGTCTACTTATTTTTGGATTAATAAGATATTAGGTTGTAATTGTTTTTACTTTTTACTCCTTGATAAGTTCCGATAGAATGAAACCTAGGTCGGGGGTTTAGGTGTTAGCGATCGATTTTCTTTGAGAAGCAATCATTAGCTCCAATGGCAGCAACGTAAAGTGTGAACTGTGTTCTTATTTTCATTGTAAACGCCATTTTATGTTTGTCTATTTTATATGTTTCTATCCACATTTCCTATACCTTCTCTTAATTATAATGCTTATTTTATTTTGAAATGTGGTCATCTCAGTATTTTTAATGTGTAATAGGGTCTTTACGATCAAATGAGCTTAACACGCCTGGAATAGTCATAGACGTAAGAAGATTGTCTAGATTTATTTTACACCTAAGTGTGAGCAGAGGGCATTTTTTTTTGTTTGAAGAAATTATATAGTAGGATAGCAATACTGCAGCAACTCTCCGAATGTTTTTTTTTGCATCATCCGATCATATTACCTTTCAATGGTATTCGAAAATAATATGATGAAATAGCTAATAGATTGTAAGAATATCCTATCTTTAGGTATTTTCCCGTGAGATTTTCTTTTAATATGGATGTATTTTTAAACTGTAAGCATAAACGTTTTTGTTTAAATATGTGCTTTGTACATACGTATTTTATTGGTATATGGTCTATATACTGTCTGCAATAAAAATGTATTACACAACCAAGAAACTAAACCTAACGTGCTAAATCCAAAATATGATCAAAATATAATTTAATGCCAAAAACACAGTACAATAAGCCCTTGACTTAAATTAATTCCAAATACACGGGTTTCTAGCTAAGGCGTTCCACTACTCCGACCTAAGACTTGACATAAATTCTCCTATGAACTGTCTGTAAGTCAATTTTTACCACCAGAATTATACTTTATAGTTTCTTTTAAATATACATATTGTAGGAAAATATGCCTACGAGATGGCTCTTCATAAGAAAATCTGTATACCGCCATTAATCAAGAACCAGTTTGAACATAAAATATGACTTTGTCAATTATCTGACGCACAGCTAATAGTGCAATAACTATTTTGTTTGATTCTAGCTTGAGTGCAACTCATTTTCCCAAAGTTTTATTCGAATAAGCTTTACCTATCTATCTTTAATTGCCTTTTTAAATGAACATATGTTTCAAAATATATAATTAAAAAAAATTGATGCCCATGTTTTTTAACTATTGAACCTTTTTATTTTAGCCTTTTTTTAAAAATAATTTACCATGTAAGTAGCTGTATAACTTTATTATAAAACTTGTTTACGAGAACAATATTGTGTTGCGAGGTAGCATCATTTGACGGAAAGATTGTGAATGAGAAACTCACACTTGGAAAGGTATTGAAATTGCCGGTGGTTATTTCGATTCTAGGAAACCCTCGAAGGCCGTGAACGTCAAATAAAGATGAATAAACTTCGGGCCCTCGAAGAAGCCCACGAACGGGCAAGAGAAAACGAGTATGTGCAGCTAAGACACCAAGAACATATTCGTCTCAAAGCTGAGCATGACAAGAAGATGATAGAGTTCAAGAAGAAATACTCTCAGGATCTTCGGGACCAGATGGAGTACACCAAGCTTATCAGAGTGAGTCTCTTTATTTTTTAATGAGTAGAATTAGATTAGAGTTTAGATCTATATGTGGTCATATATAGTGTTTACAATATTTTAGAGTTTGGGCGAAATCAAGTTGGTACTTTCGTTGATCTGTCTCAGTACAACTTATGGTTTTGACAGTTATGCAAGTTGAAGAGGTATGCTCGATACAAGTAATAACATTCAACACACAGACAGTCCCTGTGATGAATGGAGTGAAGATCTCGCTTGTAGGTATAGTTGGTGTATGAATCTCATTGAGTTTGGCAGACTGATTTGTGATAGTACCTTTTGGCTAAGTGAGGAAAGCAACGGGAAACTACCTCATTGCATACATCCCTAGTACGTTTCTTCCTTGCTGCATTGGCTGTAAAAACTGACGGTGAAACTGTTGAGGATTTAACAAACCTCGGGCTGAGTCTTATCCATAAACATAATACACGTGAATTGAAAATTTGGATCAAGCAGAATTTTCTCAAGTGGTTCAGAAATTCAAACGTCACTGATGAAAGGTCACAGGCTTATCTTTCATGGCTTCGTTATTGCATTGTTTATGAGATAGGGCCATAGTGTAATCCATAAAGGATAGAAGGATAACCTTTAGGACAAAAGGAGTGCATGTTGACCTATCATGCTTTACAGTATATAGTAGAAACACTTGATATACAAAACAATTCACAGCACTTTTGATTTCCCCTTTTTATGTCTAAAACTAATCTAAGAAAAACTCTGAGATAGGCTAAAAAATTGGAGTAGATTTCAAAAGGTTTATATTAAGATAGCAGACAAATAAATACAAAAAGTTGGTCTTGGGTTATCTCAATTTTTGACACTTTTACCCTAGAGACAAACTGTACAGGAAAAACTTCTTTTACGTTTTTGGACTTCGAGGTGACCGATATCCAATTTTGTACAGTATATATAGTTATATTAATTATATTAAGCAACAATTAAAAGGTACATTTTATCTCGATAGTACAATTTCAATTGTACAGAATGAGAGTATCATGATTAATTTAATAACTAAGCTATTATGTTTTTTAGTTATTGTAATAGCTGCAGCTTTAATACAGTTTGTAAATAACTCTTTCAGAAGCGGGAGAGGGACGAACTAGATCGTCAGTTTATGGCAGGCCTGCTCGAGGAAGAATGTTACACCCGTTTGGTGTCGGAGCTGATTGGTAGGCCTCTCGATGGACCAGAGCATCCTTTCAAGACTCTCATCAAAGGCATGTGCTCCCCTTGTGAACCATGCCCCGAGGGGGGGAAAGGGAGCAGAGATACAAAATAAATAAAATCACAGATTGATTGAGGGGAAGAGGGGGGTTACCCACATTATTTTAGAAACCAAGAGTAAAATTTAGATGTTTTTGTTTTGTCGGTGAGTTTAGTGAGCTATTAATAACCAAATTAGAATTATATGAATTATATTTTACCATTTTAATAAAATAAACATGAACTTTGTGTGGGTTGATTTATAAAATATTTATATATAATTATTAGAGTGTAAACCAGGAAATAATAGTAAAATAGATAACATATCGTTTGTTCGTTATGGTTGTGAGACATGATCTCCTATTTTATATGAATATAAGCATTTTGAGGTGTGAAAAAACAAAATATTTGGCAAAAAATTTGGTAAAGAAGGGGTTGGACATAATGGATGACGTAGGAAGTTATACAGGATGTTCAGAAAACTCATAGACCAAACTGCACATAGAGCTTGTTTAAACCAAAAGTAATAAAAAATCCCTATACATTTACATTCTGAAAACTATGCTAATACCATTAAATAATTTTGTTCAAAGTTACAGTTTACATTGCTGGGAGAGCAAAGTTGTTCAAGCATGCGTGTACAACAGGTTGCATCGTAGTTAGGCATGTGGCCCTATGCACCTCGACTTCTTGACAACAGAACCTACCACAATTAATATTAAACAACACACCGGTCCATCTAGAAATGCTAATACGTTCTGGGGGTAATCATTAATGATCTTATATCATAGAAAGGTTTTGTCATTATTACATGTCCAGTGCCAAGTGCCTAGCTCCTATTCAACTTGTTGTACATGCAGGTTGGAAAAGCTTGTATATCTCGGCGCCATGCGCCGAAACTGTTGACGCAACTTAATGGTATTCGCATAGTTTTCAGGATGTATTATTATTATTATTAGCACCGCGTCTTACTACCCTTTCGGGTTATACGCACTTACGCTAATATGTAATGATAGGGTGATTGTGAGATGAAATGGAGGACCTACAGTTTAACGTGGAATCCGAACCACGGTGGAGGCCTGGCATTCCCCACATTCACAAGATGTCTTGTCAGAGGTGAAGGAAGGGTTTGGTAGTCAGATAAATTTGTGCCGGGACCTTCAGGATGTAAGTGTATAGGAATTTTGTATTACTTTTTGTTCAAACAAGTTATATGTGCAGTTTGGGCAGTGAGTTTCCGAGCACCCTGTATAGTAATAAACATACCCTGTATTCATAACACGACATTGTTAGTACAATCAAATCTCTCAGGTCTCGATTGACAGGATATTTAGAAATAATGTAAGAAACTAGTAACATTGTTCAAGCATTCGACTTGTAAATCCCGGCAAAGATTCATCTGAATGCCAAACCCTTCCTTCACCTCTGACAAGACATCTTGTGAATGTGAGGAATGCCAGGCCTCCACCGTGGTTCGGATCCCATGTTAAACTGTAGGTCCTTCATTTCATCTCACGATCACCCTACCATTACACATTAGCGTAAGTGTGTATAATCCGAATGGGTAGTAAGACGCGGTGCTAACAAAAATAATAATAATAATAATATTAATAGACTTTTAAACCTAATGGGAAGATACTTGTAAGACGATACTACGGGAAAGAGACCTTTGGGAAGACCTGGACGCAGTTTGGGGGATAACATTAGAATATTCCTGAACGTGAAAGGCTATAGTAGGGTGAACTGGATGGAACTTTCTTAGGATAAGGTTAGTGTGTAATGAGTTGTACTGTTTAGAACTATATTTAAATAGGGATAAGGTGTGATGAGGTGTACTGTATAGAACTATCCAAAGTTTGGCGGGATAAAACAATTTCAAGCAAGAGATAAGGGGAAATGGAGTGAATTTTATATAACTAGCTCAAAATAAACTTTGGTGACTTAATTTTGTAAGTACGTCCTATAACTTTCAACTTCGTAGTAATTCATGCATTACGTAAGTATATTAATATACCAGAATATATCTTGGTTACACATTTAAATAGCTGTTCTGGTCAAGTTCTGTCAAAAATAAAATCTTACCTCGGACATATGATTTCAAAATTATATTCTAAACTAACATTTTATTTAATTTCTGTAGATAATTTTTTATAAACTTTAAAATATCTATGATTATAACATGAACTTTATTTAAAAAATTAGGGTTAAAAACCTATTTTTTAAATTTATAATGACATGCTTGCTCCAGTTAATAAGGGCTGTACAATTCATCCAGATAGTGAGTTTTTGTATCAATTATTCTGACATTTTTAGAAATTATTAATATACCCAGATATTTTTCTAGCTTAAACTCGCGTATAAAAAAACTCGAAAATCATATTAATGTCCTAAAACGAATGTTTTCAAATTTTCTACACCTTTATCACCCCTTCATTATGACATTTAAACAAATACTCAATATATTTTAAAATATAAAACGTCTTACCAAATTTTAACGTAGGATAGAAGGAAATGATAGGAAAGGATAGTGTTTTTGTAGATATTAAAGCAAAATATATTTTCGGCCAAAGTAAAAAAATATATTACTCCGGTAGAAACATAAAGTTTAATTTTCTTCACATGGTAATATCAACAGTTATTGAATATCTTTGATACACTTATTAAATTAAGAATAAAAGTTGTCGTTAAATTCTAAGACACCTTGATAGATATTAAATAACTTTTGAAAATTAAATTCTATGTTTCTACATGATCAATATTTGATTTACTTGGATGAAATAAATAAATATCTAAGCTACGAGAATACCAACCTTATCTCGAACTACTTTACACGCCACCACAAAGATTTAGTGGTAATCCAAGGTCATGGTAGAGAAAAATAAAATCTTTTAAAAGTCTATGATATTAGATGTGATACACCATTTTAAAGTAAATCTGTTTATCAAATTTACTATTTAAAAAAAATTGCGTTACATAAAACTCGAGTTTACATCTTGTGCCCCCTGAAGTCATTAACGTGCTCCTGGAAGTACCCCTACCAAGTTTTGGGAAATTCTATCCTAATGGATTTTTTGTGTGTTCAGATCTGAAAAATTATATTTTAATGATTTTTATAAGACCTCAAATCTTAATCTCAAACACTTATTTCTTATTAGGTCATTTTAATTGTAGAATCTTTCATAATTTTAATAAATACTATTTTTTAGTCTTGCAAATTATCTGAGGTTTTCTTTTCTGTAGATTCTAGAACTAATTGATCAACATTATATAGTTTCCTTGGTATTATATTTTGTGTCTTAATACCCTTTTGGGCTAACCACATATTTATTGGAGTCAGAATGAGTAAGGTAAAATTTAGGGTAAATGTAGCTACATTTGTGGTTGGGGGTGAGGATGTGGGGAACCATTTAAAGAAGAACATCCTCAATGAATCCAATTTTAATTTGAACAACGACCTCTTTATCGCCAATAATCCAGTATATTGCGAGAGTTACGTCTTAGACCACGCAACCATCGATGCGAATTAGAATAATTATAATAGTAATCGCTAATGGAATTATATTTAAATAACCTAATATATTAACAAATTAAACGTACCGGCCAACTATTAACCTCTTTTTATTTTAATACATCAAATTAATATAAATCATTTAATCAAATTTTTTGAACATATAAGACAGAAAGTAACGTTTTAAAATCCACTCAGTTAAAAGTTTTAAATACACCTCAAAGATATAATTTTTTTCGTTAATTTATTTTAATGCTTCATTGTATTCTTTTCTATCCATGCACCTTTTTTCCTTTTAGTAACTTCCAGCGATGCTATTGCCATCTCTTTGTCGCGAAGAGAACTGATAGATGTTAATCGATTTCACTGCCACCTTCCGATGAATTGCTTAACTTAAAAATATTTTATCTTGTTTTGGATTTGATTTTCCAAATATAGATGTCTGCAGAATGGTTTCAATATGTATAGGATGAATGTAATTTTAAAATACGAACTCTTTTATTTATTTATCATTGCATTTATATTGAAAAAAATGTATTAAACCTTACCTTATTAAGCTCATGCGCTGTTTTGGATACTCAACCGTTGGCGACAGCAAATAATTACTCTAGTCTCTAGTGTTAGACTAGGCTGCCTATGGCGGGGGGAGTGGGGTTTGAATCCCGGTCAGATGTACTGAGGGTGACATTTCATGGATAGTGTTCCACTCTTACTACACGTAAATGTAAGTACATTTCTTCTAAATTCAACGTTCGTCTCTAGCTCATTAGCATAATTAATGTATATTCAGTGGTGCTAAAAAATTATATATATATAAAAGTTAATTTAACAAACGTATTACAAAAATTAACTATAACTATGATGTTATAAATGCGTATTTAAACACAATTTGATAATATTTAACAAACATAAAAAGCATCGCAAATAATCTCCGTGAACAGATCTATTCTTGGAAAATAGGATTAAAAAAATGCCATTATTACAGTCACATAAATGATAAAAGTTATATTTTTTAATATATTTAAAAGTTTTTAGCTCACATAGTTTATAATTTAGATGTATTATTATTATTATTATTATTATTATTAGCACCGCTTCTTACTACCCGTTTGGGTTATACGCACTTACGCTAATGTGTAATGGTAGGGTGATTGTGAGAGGAAATGGAAGACCTACAGTTTACCGTGGGATCCGAACCACGGTGGAGGCCTGGGATTCCCCACATTCACAAGTTGTGATTAATACAAGTCTTGTAATAGGTGAAGGAAGGGTTCGGTAATCAGATAAATCTGTGCCGGGACCAAGGAATGAACCCCGGCCGCCAGCATAGAAGTCTGACACCTTAACCCTAGACCACCAGGTCACCCTTATGTGTGTTAAATTACGATTTTCCGATACCGGGGATTACAATAACTGTGTTTTTAAAATATCAGTGGCTTATACCAGTATATACAGTGACTGGCAGTCACTGGTTTGCTCAACAGATTTTTTTTTTATTAGTCACCGCTCTTTACAAGAATTGTAGGATTGATATTACTGTCACTCGTATACTATACCATATTCATTTGGTCTATGCGACCAACAAAATAAAGTTCTATTAAAATTATAATAATATACAGTTGAATTTGGTTCTGGCGTCATCGAAGGGGCCAAACCAAGGTGGACGTTACGTCAGAGTGACGTTATAAGAGAGGTACGAACAGAACACTTTTAATAACTCGTAAGGGTGGACATTTCACAAATTTCAAATTGCTTAATTTATAAATGAAGAATATTAAATAAAAAAAAGTAATGTATTTACTTAACTTACATTTAGGCTTGTTCACCGTTGTAATCTGTAGCTTACCATGATTATAAAAAAATGTAGGCCTACGTATAATGACTAGCAAAATTAACGTTGAACTTATAAAACACAGGTGACCTGGCGGTCTAGGGGTAAGGTGTCAAACTTCTATGCTGGTGGCCGGGGTTCAATCCTTGGTCCCGGCAAAGATTTATCTGATTACCAAACCCTTCCTTCACCTCTGTCAAGACATCTTGTGATTGCGGGGAATACCAGGCCTCCATCGTGGTTCGGACTCCACGTTAAACTGTAGGTCCTCCATTTCATCTCACAATCACCCTGACATTTCACATTAACGTAAGCGCGTACAACCCGAACGGGTAGTAAGACGCGGTTCTAATAATAATTGTAAGACACACACACACACACAAAAAACACCTTGGCTTCGAGCTAAGATGGGCGCACGAGACAGTTCCAGCCATCTAAGTGACAACGAAGGAGTGTTAGTCCTCTCTTCATTTTGACCTTGAAGTTTCCACGATTCCTGCAACCCTCTCTCTGACTTTGTTTTACCATTCAGGCCCGTATGCAAGGACGATGCTGAGCACTAGAAGAGCATGAGGCCTGTCGTGAAAACAGCTGTCTCGGTCGTCTATGCGCGCAGCGCCATGTTGTGGACATATCCTCTGAGTACGGGCAGAGTATAGTCTGAGCAAGCCCGGGACCAGACTCTGGCGTGACTCAAGTTATTGCGTCATAGATCGTACTAGCACGAGGCACATACTCTGGCTGAGCTCAGCATCGTCTATTTTTAGACCAGTGAACTGTATGAACTGTACACTCCCGGGTTCCTGTTAAATATACCTCTGTAGGAATTGGCCATTTTGTCCCAGTTTTATTTGTACATATATGTACATTTAAATACAATTTAAAATAAAATATTTAAGAAGATTGTGACGACATGACTGAGTTGTAGTGATGCCACAGAAGTTTTTATAACGTTAATAGATGAAAGTTTTACCGGAATGCAGAAAAAATGATGCTACTCCCGAGATGACGGAATATCCGAGATCGTTTTAACCAAGCTCGACTGCATGGTTAAAGATTTTTTTGACATTCTATAACTGCTATAATATCATAATTATAATCATCATCAGTGGTGCTGGGTACGATATTAGCGTGCCTCCTCCATTCCACACAGTTCTTGAACGTTTGGTTTTCAACTTCTTTTCTCCACCGTGGTTCGGATTCCACATTAAACTGTAGGTCCTCCATCTCATATCACAATCACCCTACCATTACACATTAGCGTAAGTGCGTATAACCCGAACGGGTAGTAAGACGCGGTGCTAATAATAATAATAATAATAAACTTCTTTTCTCCAGTTCTTTTTTCTCATTGCCACGTCACGAGTGATATAACACATTAAACACAAGAAAATAACAAGTGTACGGACATCTACCAAAAGACTTTACGCTTATTAATTGATATGTTCCCCTGATTCCGTGGCCACATGTTCTAAGGCGTCACTCTTGTGTTGGACTAGATTGTTGATTATTATGTAGAACGTAGTTTAATAATATTAATATTTAGCACCGCGTCTTACTACCCGTTCGGGTTATACGCTTTAAGTACTAATTACACTAATGGATTAGGAATTGGGAAGGTTTAATCTGAGGAAGTGAACCCGCATTTGCGTGGAGGAAGAGTGGAAAACCATTTTGGAAAAACTACCCCCAATTCACCCGACCGAGATTCGAACTTCGACCTCCCCGTCCTCAGCAGTAGAGTTCAACACGGCAAGCGCGTTAGCCAACTACGCCACCGAGGCGGGTTAGAACGCAGTTCAAACCCTGGTAGGGTGTACTGAGTTTTATCCCTAAATAGTTTTCCACCCCCCTTCACGCAAATGCAGGTACATTTATTTAATTTTCAACCTTCTTCATCCATAACTCATTAGCATTATTTATCTAAAATAATGCGTAAAACCGAAACAGGCAGTAAGACGCGATGCTAGAACAAAAAAATAAATAAAAAATAAATGTGTCACAGCTTTCAAAGAAAACAAGTAGCGTTTTTTTTTATTAAAACTTAATAACAATTGACATCTATTGGCCGCCATTTGAGTGTAATCATATCTCCAACCGATATTTTGTCAAAATGTCAGTCATAAGTGATAAGTTGTCTCCGTCTGGCTAGAGTATCGCACTATACCGATCACCGATCAATGATAACTCAATCACTGCTATTTTTGACATCGTATCACTAGGAGTGACCAAAAAAATCAGAGAAAAAACCTCCACCGTTAGTGATTTCTTGTCCACTAGTTTATAACACTTTAATACTTATTTGCACGGTCAATAATTACATTTAAGATAGGTAGGAAAGGAACGCGAGCAAAGGTAAGTATATTTGTAGTTTTAATAGCGAAAAGATTTTTAATAATATTTTTAAATTATATGTATCCTATTTGTAATTTTATTTGAGAATTCATTCCATTTAAGAAAAACATTGTGGAGGGGAACGCTAGAAAAGTTTTTTTTTTTTGCAGTTTTAATAGCATTTTTTTTATATAAAATTAATAAACTATTTCTTCTAAATAAGTATCCTTTTATATAATTTGATAAGCCCGTTTCCAGTTATAGAAACTACGAGGAAGTGTCTGAACAGATTTTAACAAACGAACATTCATTTAAATGGTTGGAAGTCCATGATGTTGGGAAAAATAGTATTATTATTATTATTATTATTATTATTATTATTAGCACCGCGTCTTACTACCCGTTCGGGCTATACGCACTTACGCAGTGAGGTGAAATGGAGGACCTACAGTTTAACGTGGAATCCGAACCACGGTGGAGGCCTGGCATTCCTCACATTCACAAGATGGGGAAAAATAGTAGTTTTCTACGAAAACACGAGCTTAACAGATCATTTTTAGTTTTTCGTTCTTTGTTTAATCATAATGGAAACTGTTATTTGCTGCATGGGTTTAAATATATAAATAAAATATATCTGTTTGACTAAAAAAACAATAATTCGATCTTCATTTGTTGGTCCAAACACATCACAATTTTCTCTTTGGATGAATATTTATCTTTGGATGCTGTTCATAACACATCTAAATTTAAATTCCTATACTGAGGAAATATGTATTTTTTATTGGAATGTTGCTATCATTAATTCACATTTAAATCAATAATATTGAGCATAGTTCGAAATTTAAAAGGCTACTGTAAGTTAAATTCGTGAAACATTGTCTAAGTTTTGTTTCGCGCATGATTAAATAATGTTTAAATATCTTTTAATATGTATTATAAGCTCAAAAATAATCTTGAATGATTTTTAAAAATAACAATTTTAACTATTTAACTATGAGTTTAAGTGCTATTTTCTTTTTCAAACTATGGGTTTTGATGTTCAATTTAGCGAATAGTAACACAATAAAAATATAATATGTGTTCATTTTCTCGCTTAATTTTTGAAGATCTGATATTTAAAAGTAATGTTTTGTGTACCCCATCTATCTTTTCACATTCTCTATCTCTATCTGACAATCTCACGCTCTCACACACATTCTCTCTAACGGTCTCACACTCTCCCCTCTCTCACACACACATAGCCTACATACACTCTCTATCACACGATTTCTCTTACATTATATTTATTATACTTTCTCTCTTAAGCTCTCTATCTCTCAAACGCACACTCTATATCTCTCAACTGCTCGCTTGCTATCTCTATCTCTCAAATAGTTGCTCTTTATCACACTAAAGCTCTCTGTCAAACCATCTTTAAATAACTCTTACTCTATATATCTCAATCTCGCTCTCTCTCTATTTCAAACACACTTTCTCTCTTTCAAACCCACTTTACCTCCCTCAAACACTCTTTATCTCAAACTCACACTTTCAATTTCTCTCTCTAACTGTCTCTCCAACACTCTCTCTTAAACTCTGTATATAACTCTCTCTCATTCTAATTTTATCTCTCTAAACTAATCTCACCTTCCCTAACTTTCTTTCTCAAACTCTCTCTCTCTTTCACATGCGACCACATTCTCTCTTATTTTCACACAATATATCTCCCTAAATTTTACACTAAATTTTGTTCATACACACACACACTCTCTCTCACACGTTTTAACACGCATTCTCCCTCACATGTTCTATCTCTAACACACATTCTCCCCCCTCACACACACACACATGCAACAAACTTTTGTATATAATTTAATAAGCCCATTTTTGATAGTTGGAATTAGGAGTTAATGGTTCTACCGATTTTAGGCCTTACAGTCATTTTAAATATTAGGGGTGAAGGATGCCAGCAAATATATTAGCCTAGAACTTAAACTAAATTTTCCTTTCGAATTTTCCATATTTTCATTCTGTGTGGGCAGTGGCTAAACTGTACAATCATTCTTTTTTTTACGTCACCACGGAAATCATTATTTGCCTATTATTGTTTATCAGTAAATAAAATATTTCTCTCTTGTTAAATTATTGGCAGCTTAAGGTGGAGTGCTAGTGAGCATGAGTTTAGGGCAGTATTTTAGCAGTTTTTATAGCACAAACATCTTTTGGCCAAAATAAATCAAATATTTCTTCTATAGAAACATAGAGTTTTGTTTTCTGCACATGCTAATATCAACAGTTGTTGAATATCTGTCATGAGCATGGCGGCATTTGGTGACAAACTGCTCTCTTCATTTAAAAAGTTTGTCACCAAATGCCGCCATGCCCACGAAAGATATTCAACAACTGTTGATATTAGCAAGTGCATAAAACCAAACTCTATGTTTCTATAGAAGAAATATTTGATTTATTTTGTCCAAAAGATGTTTGTGCTATAAAAACTGCAAAATTAATGCACTAAACTCGCTCTCACTAGCACCGCGCCTTAATAATTCTTACTTGAGTGGTTTGGTGCAACGAATAGAGTGCTGGGAGAAGGGTCGTTTTAAATTTTTATCATCGTGGACGGAAGAGGGAAAATACAAGTTTTGATTCAAATCAAACAACGAAAGCTAAATATCCGTGTAATTTGATAGCCTTTAACAGACTTTTAATTAGAAAATCAAATAAGGTCTTTTCATATATACTGTTTCTAATTAAAAATATATAATCAATTTTAGTGCAATAATATGAAAGCATCACTGCAACAACACTCTAGTAGAGTTTAATTTTCTTCACATGGTGATATCAACAAATCTTGAATATCTGTCAGGAGCATAGCGACAATAGATGAACAACTTTTTAAATAAATAGAAAAAGATATCACTAATTTCTTGGACACTCTTGACAGTTTTTCAAAATTTATCTGTTGATATCACCACGTGAAGAAAATTAAACGCTATGTTTCTGATGGGGAATTATTTAATTTATTTTGATCAAAAAGTTGTTTTCTTATTTAAAATCTGCAATCATACATGTCCTGTCTCACATTTCATACATTCTCAGTAGATCTCCAGTAGATAAATAGCTTCCTATTTTGTCCCTGTTTAATTGTTTCTAATTCGGTCTGTAAGGAATCCTGTGGTGTTCCAACAAATGCACGGATAGGGTTATTATACTTTAAGACAGGTATTCTTAAGCTTTGAGTCGCGTATTATTATTATTAGCACCGCGTCTTACTACCCGTTCGGGTTATACGCACTTACGCTAATGTGTAATGGTAGGGTGATTGTGAGATGAAATGGAGGACCTACAGTTTAACGTGGAATCCGAACCACGGTGGAGACCTGGCATTCTTCACATTCACAAGATGTCTTGTCAGAGGTGAAGGAAGGGTTTGGTAATCAGATAAATCTTTGCCGGGACCGGGGATCGAACCCCGGCCACCAGCATAGAAGTATGACACCTTACCCCTAGACCACCAGGTCACCTTGAGTCGCGTAACTGAATGTGGGAGTCGCGAAAAATTTGGCAACAGTTAATGGTTTCTGAATGCGCAAAAACAAAAAATTAATTCAAATTCAAAAGCCTAACTACTCCTAGGTGTTCCTGGCAGCGTGGTGTATCACATGACTTCACTGCAGCCTTGGTTCTGAATACAAAATAAATTGTAACATGCTTATGTTAAAATATATGATTGAAAGATTTATTAGAAAAAGTTAACATAAGGAGGAATAGAGTGGAAAAAGGTTATTTAGAAATGTTAACAGATACAGATGATTTTATAACTGAAAAGAATCTTCCCAAAGATGTAATTGTAAGAGTTAAAATTGATCATTTGAAGTTCCTGGAGACACCGTTTCGTTCATCCCTTAAATTTTCAATTATAAAAAACTAAGTTGGGTTCATAGACCGTACTAAAATAAAAATCTGCCATCAAAAATGTCAAGAATACTTGGTGAGTTATCAAGTTACACAGGTAAGTGCGTATGAACCGAACGGGTAGTAAGACCCGGTGCTAATAGTAATAATTCTTTAATAAATAGTAAAATAATATGTAGGCCTTATAGCAAATAATTTTTAAACGTTTTTTAAAATGATTTATTATCAGCAAATGTTAGATTTTTATAAGTTACCTATTTTATACAACTATAAACCCGTGGTCACGTAAAAATTTCTCAGGTGTAAAGGGGTCGTGAGTGGAAAAGGTTTAATAAGCCCTGCACACTCAGTCCCTCAGAATAAAACTATACATTTGCTGTTTAGTTCACATTTTGACCTACCCGCATTTAGAATAAATCGATCCTATGACGACAGTACTATCACTCACACAAAGAATGCCATATTAATTTTTTTTACTTTCCCTTTTAAACCTTACAAGACTGATGGCAGGAAACTCTAATAGAATAATTAATTTTTTAAAAAAGGAAAAAAATAACTACTTTATTTGAAAGTAGGCTAACCTCATAAGGTTTTTTTACATTATTAAAAAATTGTATGTTTCAGAAGACTTAAAACAGGGCCCACTCATGCTATTTAGAGAATCTGTATTCTGTAGCAGGTATAAATAAAAGGATATGCTCTTTTTATTTATAATATCTCCACTTTTTATATATTTAATCAGCTCCGAAAGAAATTTCTTTGCAGCCGTAGTAATTAAAAAAAACTCTGCTCTTTAGGGTTAATTCAATTTGTCATTTAAAAAAAATTGTTTTATGCTGTAAGCTTTTATCAAGAATAAAATATAGCTTTATTTAACAGCAACGAACAAAAAAAAAAGGTGGGGGAGTCGTTTTTACCTTGAATGCAATTTACCACCTTACGACTATATTACGACTTCACCGCTGGGGGAATGCTGATATATTTTTTTTTATGAAGGACCATGTTTGCGATAAGTTGTCGGGGAAAAGTGAAAAGGGTGAGGGGGGTGTAGGGCGTGACGACCCCCCTAGGCGTTACTTTCAGATGAAAAAGCGTAAGGCGTAAAGATGGTGCTGGTGGTGGTGGGGGGGTTAGATACCCCCCCTGATACCTCAAACCCAACGACAATGGCTGAAGTGTAAGTGGCGTCGTTACCTACCAGTATGAAAATAAGAAAATACAGGAATATGAAGAATATAGAGAAAGAAAGAATAGGTCATAGATGAGGAAAAGAGTGTTAGGAGGAGAGGGGATGAAAGTAGTTGGGGGAGAGTAAAGTTTTAATATGCCAAGTTTTATTTTATTGTTATTATTTCAGAGCTAAAGCTTTAAGGGTATCACCTTTTTTTTTTCATGCCATAGCCACTAATGATGAGACGTTTTTCTTTTTATGCTTTCCTGCAGTGTTCTTTTTCTCTCTATTATTATTTTTTTGTCTTCCTTATATAAAAATTGCTTTCAAAATTCCATTACACTTAAAAAGAAGTGTCATGAAAGTATTTTATAATATGTTTACATAAAAGAAAAAAAAAATCTTACTGACACACATTTTATGTTCTTTAAGATGTCACTTTTCTCTTCCTTATTCTCAAAGTTACCAACGTCCTTTCAATTTAATTACATGCCGTGTCTATACCAGTAAGTAAGCCTTTAATTAAAGTCGTATTTGGATGGAATTGTATCGCCGGTTGCGGGTGCTAGGAACAGTTAAAGCCTCTTCTGTTTATTTTCTTCTTCTTCTCTCAAGTAGGCTTTCGACGATGTTTGAGCACTTACAGGATTTCAAGGTGCTGGCTTGTGTTGGAAGAGAAAGAGAGAGCTTTGCTTTTGAACCGAAGGAGTAGTCGGTAAAGTGGTCAGGACATGCCACCCTGAAAACCGCTGTTCTCTCTCTTCCTTCGTATCCTTTCAAGTCTCTTAGCTTCTTCATTTCAGTCTTAGTTAACCTTCTGTTCTTCCATATATCCCCTGGGAACGATATGTTTTACCTCGCGCAAAACGGGAGATATTTGCGTATTTTGTTCGGTAATTTTATTTATCACCAGTTTCGTGTTGGACGCATATGTAATAATTATGTTAATGTGTTAGGGACGAGTGAGGTTTAATCAGGTAGAGATGTATGTACCCACATTAACATTGAGGTGATAGAGAACCATACAGTGAAAATATCACAATTGTGATAGTGATATCTTAAACTATTTGACCACTGAGGTGGGTGATTGGGGTCTTGTGGTCTGAACCAGAGGTTGCCCACCCTTTTGGGTTCACGATCAACTTATTAACTTATATAAGGTCCAGTGATTATCCATCGTTTATTAATTTTATTTTTATACATTTTTTTTCTGTACATCCTATATATATATATATATATA
>CABFOW010003933.1:0-64609 GCA_902141385.1 Timema californicum
AGTTAGGAAGGCAGAAACGATCCCGATTATGTTTTACCTGGTAGACATGATGGACATCGGTTGCACCTCCAGTTAGGAAGGCGGAAGGGATCCAGATGTTAATGAGCGCTCGAGCAGCTGCACACAATGAGCTGGTGTCGTAGTCACTAGTGATACTAAGGTCATCATCACTAGTGATGATGTCATCGGGCAGAGGACCTCGCAGGTCCACAAGTTCTTCACGCAGTCTGTGTAACGCAGCATCTTTCTGTTGCAGTAAGCGATGCAGACGATCGTTGAACTCCATAAGCTCCCCATGCATCTCTGCTACCTGTAACAGGTCATCATCTCAACAATGGTTGGTGTTGTTTTTAAGAGTGTGCGAAACTTCGACTTGGCTTTGAAAAAAAGTATTAGCTTTGACTTCACCTCGAAAAAAATTTCGGCTTCGCCCATAGAAATCCTGACAGCTAAAATATTACGTTTTTTTGTACAATATTTATCATTGTTAGGTGTTATTTACATTACAAATTAATGTTCATATGAAATAATCTGAAGAAATAGAATTGCATATTAGGACAATAACTTAATTTATCAAATTAGAATGAAATATTAAAATGACAATGCAATAAAAAAAATTCTTAGTGATCTTAGCGCATAAAGTTATATAAATAAACATATTATAATATTTTTAAAGCATAAAACTAACGAAAGGCCACTTTGGTGATTGAATGGTCTAAGGCGTTACTCTCGCAGTAGACTAGACTGCCAATGACTGGGAGATGAGGGTTCGAATCTCGGTCAAGTGTATTATTATTATTATTATTATTATTATTATTAGTACCGCGTCCTACTACCCGTTCGGGTTATACGCACTCACGCTAATGTGTAATGTTAGGGTGATTGTGAGAGGAAATGGAGGACCTACAGTTTAACGTGGAATCCGAACCACGGTGGAGGCCTGGAATTCCCCACATGTCGAGTGTACTGAAGGTAGTTTTACCAAAATGGTTTTCTTCTTTCTCTCTGAATACAAATACGTGTACACTTCCTCTAAAATTCAACCTTAGTCATCTTTAACACATTAGTTTAATTAGTAGATAGGCATATAAGCTGAATAGGTAATAAGATACTGTGCTAAAAATAGAAAAAAATAACTCCAAAAATATTCAAACTTTGATTTAGCTTCAAGAATATTAAATCTATTGTATTAGAGTTCACTTCGAAATGAAAAGGTGGACTTGGCACGCCTCTAACAAATAGTAAATTAGTTATTTTATGTTTTAATTTGTGCCAGGTGACATTTTGTCAGTGTCAAGGATGATCTTACCTGAATAAGTTTCTTCTCGTACTCCTGGGCCTCATGGTGATAGTCTGGATACAAATCAGTGTCCCTTGGCTCCAAGCTGGCCAGAGCCTCGTGTGCTTGGGATCCATCTCTCTTCAACATCTGCACTGCAGCCACGTACTTGCGGAGCTGGTGTTTGAGGAGTTCGTTTTCCCTAAAGAGCATCAATAAAGTCGGCAACACAACACTTAAACAACAGAGCTAATCAAGTTTGTGAAGACCATGTTAGCTGTCACGAGGAGAAACAAGATTAGGAATGAAGCTATCCAGGAAAGAGTGGGAGTACATGAGATAGTAGAGGAAGCAAGGGTGGACACGTATTTGTGGATGGAAAAGAAAAAAAATATCAAGGAGAGTGATGGAAATCAAGTATGAAGGAAAAAGACCGCAAGGAAAACCAAGAGAGAGTTGAGGAGAGCAGGTGATAGCAATTGTGCAAGTGAGAGGAGAAGAATGGCGTAAGGACAGATTAAGATGAAGGCATTTTACAGAACTGACTCAGCCACATGATGGAAGACATACATGATAATGGGGATGATGTATAATCCTAATCTAGTTGTTCCTAGGTGAGGGTATATCTCAGTCAGTACACGAGTTCCAAGCTACAGATTGTCACCTGAGTAGTCCTTGGATGCGTGACTCACTCCTGAGTGATCGCTCCTGGTTGAGTCTGCGAGTCTCTGCTAGCTCCACCCCTAGTTCCGAGTTATTCTCTTGACTTTGGACAAGCAGCCTCTTCAAGGCTCGACCCTCGGCTTGCAACTGTTCTTTGCAGACCAGCAGAGTTGTCACGGTTTCCTCTCCTGAACAACCAACACTGACATTACTGAGCTTGCTCTAGGTCCCCATCCTCCTCCGTTAGCTCAAGTATGCTAATAACCCAGAAGTGTAGTGAGAAAACACCCACCATTTACAACTGTGTATTCTCCTATAATGTCTGTTGTATCTTGTCCCCTAAAGTTGGTCTGCAGCAAGTGATGAGTGGCCGCAGCAGTTTCGGTATCCTACAACACGTCATCACAGCCAGTAATAATCATAGATCACAATGTTGGAGGTTTAGTCACCAGATAGGACACAGATTGTGTGTATACCTCGGAGTAACTAGGCACCGAGAGAGAATCCTCCTCGGAGTGTGTCTCGTCTGTAAGTGAGACTGGTATCAGCTCCCCCACGCTCACATTGTTGACTGGGGTGAGTGTCTGGTTGCGGAGAGGTTTGGCGCCGCTGGAATCAAAGCACCGGTGGTGTAAAGTACTAACCGCAAGCTATCAGATGATAATGCGATGAGATTCAAACGCTTATTGTATTAATATCAAGGTTATGGTTGAAATCTAGACTCCGAATTAGGTAAGACAAGAGGCCATCTTTTTTTTACTGAACCACATTGTATTTAATATCGCCCAAGTTTATCAGTTAACAATATCATCTTACCCGCTTTGGTGGCTGCATGGTCCAAGGCGCTACTCTCGATTACAGGAAGATCGTATTTCGAACCTGGTCGAGTGTACTGAAGGTGCTTTTTCTAAATGATTTCCCACTTTCTCTCACCAAGAAAATGTGGGTACACTTTATCTAAATTTAACCATTTCATTCCTAGCCCATTAGCGTAATCAGTACATATGCATTTTAGTATGAACCGGTGAAAAAAAAAGACTTATCACTATCATCGAATGTCTGAATTAAATCACAATACATGAAAATTAATTTTAAAAAAATCAAAATAGTGAACGAAAAATTAAGTGAAGAATGCCCACCTGCGAAAAAAGGGAAAGTTATGGTAAGAAGTTAACATATTCCTTTCTTCTATCGTAACACAAAATGTGTTACTATACTTAATGGTTATTGTCGTTATCAAACAAAAAGAGGGGCATAAGCATATGAAATTCACTTTGGAAAAACAGTGAAGTGTGGCGGAAGTACCTACAACAATTTCAAGAATGGAGAATATAACATGACTATTCCAGAGGATAAACTTTCAAGGAAAGAGTAACCATCGTGATGTGAAAATAAATAAAGCAAAGTGTGAATAAAGTGCAAGCATGAAATGACGGATTAACATACATTAAGTTAAGTGCAATTCTCAGTGATTATTCTGGTAGGACAAACGTGTGTGGCTGTGTCAGAACATGACGATGAAGGGGTGAAAGAAATATATTATCAAAGAAAAGGAATCATTGAACAAGAAGGAATAGTAAAAGCACATTCCACAATAATGGGTGAATGAAAGTGTGTTGTGGGCAATGGAGTTGGGAGTTATATAGTAGGTCAATGGAATATGAAAGAGGAATTGAAGAGGAGAGATGCTTGAAGGAATGGACATAACGGTCGTGTCCACGTGGTTCAAGAAACATAACAGAAAACTACACACATGGGAAGAGCCAATTAGGCTGTACTTTGTACTCCTCAAACAACGATCTAGAAACAGTGTGAAGGATGTGAAAACAAAGCCATCAGCGGACATTCACTTAAACCACAATATGCCGGTTGCAAACATATGTACCAGGGTGAAGAAAATCAGGAGAGGGGGAAAAGACAAGGGATCTAGAGAACATTAAAAGTGGGATACATCGGAGAAAAAAATTAGGTGATATCATTTGATTGGTTAATACGGAGAGAGATTGTGATAACTTAATAAAAAAAAGGTTGACTGGAAACGCTGGAAAACATCAATAAGATGAAATATAAATCATGGCAGCAGAGTTTTCACTTTAAAAAGCAATATATTGTGTTTTTCTTGTTTGTATTTATAAAACATTCTTGCATCTATTTAGATTTTTTAAATATGGGCTGTACCTCAAATTTAAATCAATGTTGCCATCAAAAGTTTTCGAATTAAAATTAACAGACAAACCCATGCCCAAATTGGGCATACTTGCATAGATAGGTTGGGTAAGGGGTGACCTTTTCGATTCTCGGTAAAAATTGTTGTAATTTTAATGGTGGTTGCACATCTTCAGGTCGATAAATTTCTATTTAAGTCCTCATTTGACAATATAGAGCAATAAAATAGGTCAGTATTGGGGCTAACATGAATAAACACTTTCTCATTAGAGAGAGATAAATTACTTTCAAATGTTAGTTTTTAAAAAGTTATATTTGTACCGTGGTTCGTTGTTGCTCCCATTGTTAGACAACACAGTTACTGAACCGGCAGTACTGGTTGTGGACTCTGCCAGGAGGTTTTCTCCTGCTATTTGCTGAAACATACAATACATCAAATATTGTTAAACCTGAAAAGCAATCAATGAGAGTCAAACGTTTTCACAGTCACAACGTTGTGATTCCTTACTGAAACCAAAGCCAAACAAAACATTCATTACCTGCTGTCCTTCCAACACCAATCGAGCTGCAGCCTCCACCTGACTCCCCGGGGCCGGGGAGTTTAGACAAGTGGAGGGGGCACTACTAGAGATTACATCAATGCTCTCCGTGTGCTGGTTACTGTCATCGTCAAATGAGATGATCTGAGCCGGGACTTTCCTGCGTCGTCTGAGCTGGCCCCCAGGCCTCTTACCAGAGTCTGGGTCTGAGAAACAAAATTCATAAAGGTGTGGAGTGGAGCAGTATACTAGACGCCAGGGTCAACACTGCGCCTTCTAGACACCGGGGTTAACACTGCGCCTTCTAGATACCAGTATCAATACTGGAACTAATATACATCAGGTTTGACATTGTGATAAATACATTCCATATTGGCTCAAATATAATGCAATGTTTCTCTCCTAAAAATGTGTTACTGAAAACTGTACTTGTATTATATGCGCATCCTAACATTTTCCACCTGGTAAAAAGGCAGATTCCAACAGAGTATATTTTGTAGGAGAGATCCTGGAACTGTACCGGCCTGCAAGCATCATTGTGCTCGTCTAATAATAGATTCAAGGCCAAAACAAAGCGAGAAAGAGAACATTTATATTTGTTATTGATATTTAAAATTCCCGCATGGCAGATCCGCAAGTGAGTGATCATGTTGAAAAGAAGGCTTCCTCGGCGTCTAAAGTAAACAAGGGAGTGAGAAGAAGCTATGATATAAATCAAATCAACAGCACTATGCGAGGCGCAACAAACAAATAACGTGTAGGCTGCTAACAAGTTTGGTGTTTCGGAGACTAATATATGACTTTGAAAGAAAAAGAAGGAAAGTTTAGAAGTGCTTGCACTTCAAGAAAAGCATTCAGAGGGTCTAATAAAACAGTGTCACGTTTGTTAAGTTTTTACCTTGAGGTACATCCAAGACCTTTTATTTTTCAGGTAAAACATCTTTAAAATGTTAGGGTAATATTTTGGTAACTATTCTAAGTTAATGCATGCAATTAAGTCCAGATAATAGAGATATCTCACTGCTTTTCTAATTGGCTGAATCTCTTACATTCCGCAGTTGTGCCACTTACAAAGAATACACTATAGTTTTTCTCCCTTTGTACGGATAGCATTATTTTTACTTTCTCTCAACACCTTGGAGAGAAAGTATTGTGATCATCAAAAAATCTGAACTCAAGATTTTTATAAATGTCAACATTTCATGACCTCGTGAAACAAAAAAAAAAAAGAGTAGTTTTCGCGATTCTGTCTGTGTATACCTTGCGATAGAGCCGAAACTATTTTACAAAATGGGCTATAATTTGGTATCTGAGGTGTTCATAAGGTCCTCCCAAGGGGTTTTTGTAAATAGATGTTCAACCTTAAATTTAAGGGTAGTTTAGTGAAGGGCAGAAAGTGAAAAAATTGGTTTTCTCCAAATTTGCTCTTAACGATTTTGATTAAATTTTATATCTAGACACTATTTGATGATAATCTGAGAGTTAATAATAGTGTATAGGGTTTTATATCATACAATTAATAACAATAATGTCCTCACCGGCAACTGTTGATGTGATGAGAGGCTCGGAACGAGTCAAATTGGGCACGGTGGGCTCATTCTGCCCACTAACACGGTTCAACTCCAGGTTGTCAATGCCAATAGCAAAAAGAATGGAACCGAGACCTGCACAATGCAAACAGTTGGGAGTAATTTACTTTGATGGGTAATAGTTTAGGTAAGGTCACATGTTACTTTGATGGGTAATAGATATTTAAGTTCACATGTTATCTTGATGAGTAATATATAAGGTAAGTTTACACATTGATACATGAAAGTTTTTATTCAAAATATGCTAACCTGCTGCCATGACAGGTAACATGCTGCTTTTTTCCTGGTCCACAAGAAAACTCCAGTCCTCATAGAATATGTGTAGATGGGCTGTGTTACCCAGCATGCAGTGCAAGTATCGCTCTAGCGAACGCTCATTGAGAGAGGAGCGTAGCCAAGCTCGCCCGCGTCCCACATCTGTCCACACATTCTTGAGCAAGAGATAGCGCTCGTACTCATGGCGAGTAAGATGCTCACACACGTAGTGCCAAAACACTGTCACACAAAGAAACACACGCTCACTTGACTAGAACAACTTGTGTAGAAGAAACAGCCAGACTAATAATAAGATATATTTACCTGGCTGTTCTTGGTTCGGACCTCGGCCGATATGAAAACTGCTCGAGACAATCTCCGTCACTTGTCTGAACCAACCAATCAGAAACAGTATTAGATTACCAAGTTAAGTTTAAACAAAAAGTGTCACTATTAGACCCATTACAAACAAGCGAATACCTGAGCGTAGAGCTGCTCTTGACGAGTGGTCGCGACCTCAGACCGTGGCAAAGAGCCGCCTCTAAGAGAGCGCAAAGCACGGCCACACGCTGGTCATCCTCTGTGGCCAGCTCTGTTCGACCCCCAAACCTGATCTGGCATCGCTTCACAGCCTCGAGTAGCTCTGAGAGTAGATGCTGACGACCCTCTGAGCGCAGAGCATCCGTACCAGATAATGGCATAACGGCCGACATCATTTTCACTGCCTGACGAAACAGTATTCGTACATTTCTGATTTATATAGTATTACTGCCCTTGAATAACTTGTTTCTCCTTGTATCTAGACCATCACTACACTCGGACACGATGGCTGATATTTGAAATAAGGTCACTTAAAACGGTCAGCTGAGAGGACCATTTAGTTGGATGAGAGATTGTGGCCAACCTGCTTGGGTGGGCAGGTGGTCTAATGCACTGTTCTCACAGTAGACTAGACTGCCGATTATGAGGAGACTAAGGTTCGAGTCTCGGTCAGGTGTACTGAGGGTGGTTTTACAAAAATGAGTTTCTACGCAAATGCTGATATACTTTCTATAAATATAACCTTCCTAATCCCTAAAACCACTGTCGTAATTAGTACGTAAGCAGAGTACATAACCTGAACGGGTTGTTTGATGTGGTGCCAAGAAAATAAAAAGTTGATTATCTCTGATATGAGGTCGTCAGGACAAAAACATCTGTTCCGTTATTTAGCACCGCGTCTTACTACCCGTTCGGGTTATACGCTAAACAACAAAAACATTATAACCCTCAAAGCTTTAGATGGGATATTGTCACTATTTAGATATCTGTAAAATCCTGAGATCTACCTAAAAAATTTAAAAAAAAAATATCCATTGATATTAGCTATCCTCAAGGTCTTGACTGACTATAGAAACAATTTGTAGTTCAAGGGGTAAGATACTAGAGATCACACGTTTTCATAAAACAAAAGTTATCATGTTTTTGGCCCGACCCCTTATTATGTGCGGTGTTACCATTTCAACTTGGGGATGAAGGTCCACTGGCCAGCTATCACAGCGACAAGTTGGTCCAATACACCGACTGATCCATCCTTGACCTGAACATATAAAGTGTGATAATCATGAGTTGAGGTCTGTGTTGCGATCTACAATGTTCTTTGTAGCAGATGTATCAAATGGAATAATCAAGAGTTGTTTAAAGTTTGATGAAGAGTGAGCTAAAGTGTGCACACCCTAAATGTCTAAAAAGGTGTATAAGTAATTTAGTTTAATTGCATGACATGCTTTTAAAGTTATAAAGTTACAAGCTGTACCTGTCATTCATTAAACATAGAATTGAGTAATATAGAACGCTGTACACAAACAAAGCCAGCATTCTTTCAGAGCATGTAAAACCCAAACTTAGAAATATCATCCATTCCCCAGCCCCAGTCATGTTTTGACTCACTCATGAGTGTGTGCATTGAACAAGAACTTGACTTTTAGGTTAATTACAATTATGTGTTTAAGGAATGTGAGTCAATAACACCTGCAGGTGAGTCGGCAACAATAACAGCTGCAGGAGGGCATCTTTTCACTATCTAAGACAATAACCTCTGCAGAAGTGTGTTGTCTCATTCTCTAGAACAATAACACCTGCAGGTGAGCATTATCTCATTCTCTAGGACAATAACACCGGTCCGGTGGACAGCTGTTGGTGGGTGTGTGTGTTTAGCCCCCTATGTCTAAACTATATTTACAGTTCAGTTCTAACGCGGCTTTGTGTGAGTTTACAGGATGTAAAATTGTTAGTGGATGTGCAGGAGTGTTTTCCATTGGAAAAGAAAAGTATAGCCAACCATTTACAAGAAATTCATCTGATGCGAAAGAGATTAAAGTGTAATCACTGCAGAAGATTAATGTCTGTTGCGTATTAATTGGCTCTATAATAGGACTGAGAGCTTCGGCTGTGCAATTTTACAGATTTTTCAACAATATTTATTCCTGCGTCATTTAAGTGAGTTTGGGTTGGAATTGTTCATGCCAAAAATTTTTAATCATCTTAAAACCATGGGATTCTTCACATTTTTTAAGTGTAACACTAGTAGCCTCCAGTATAGGCCTACAGTACGTTTTGTATTAAGATTTTAAAAAAATTCTAAAAAGGTAAAGTTTATGTTTCGTCCTGTCTAATTTTTATGGTTGAGTTAAAAACTACAAGATCTGAAGAAGTAGCCTACCAATAGGTAGGCTACTTCGGGATTGTAATATGTAATTTAATAAATCATGTAACTTGTTTTAAGTCCTAAATAAATATGAATATAATTGACAAAAAAATATTAGCCTATCGTTATTTTGCATTTACTGAGAACTTGGTCGATTTTTTTTTAAACTTGTTAATATACAATGTGGAAAAATGCCAGATCTGGCCCGAAACTGAAATTGGGCAAATCTGGCCTAGATCTGTGTATATCTGGCCTAATTCTGACCAGTTATGATTTTTCCACATGGGATTGTTTAGGTGGTTTTTATGTATGTGTAAGCATATATGGTAAGTAGGCTATAGGTATGAATGCTATTAATTTATTTTATTTTTATGTCCAACCTCCCAATTCTTTCACCTTCTTTTATAGTAATTTCACACTGTATACATTTAACGCCAATTTTTCTTATCCTGCCCTGCAAGCGCTCCTTAAAATCCTGAGAAATACTTTTTATTCTTTCTTGTTGTAAACTTATCTTTGTAATCTTTTAATTATCAGATTTGTTCCTAATATTGTCTTCTGATAATCTGTAGAATTTGTAAAATAATCCAATGGCTCCTTCAAAAGCAAATAATAAATAATTTCACTGGGGGGTCCGACTCACCCCATCATTTCCGATCATAATTGGCCTACAAGATAATAACCTTGAGCCTAATTTAGTTTCTACACACATAATATATATAGACTAGTAAATTTATAAATACATTAGTATAATTTGCATCATTCATGTGTAGCAATTAAAAATTAGCGTTGTTCTTACCTGAGCTGTCAAAACACTTTGGGGATCAGCTGTTTTGGACCTTGAATTGGTAAATTTAAGTTTTAGCAACGCAAAGGGTGTAAGATTAAATACAATTGAAAAAATAATAGATCGCTAATGAACATTCGTATTTTGAAAGTTGAAATGAACAGATATTATGCTATTACCTGTTAGTACGATCTATATGAAATACGAATCACATCAAATACTCCTCTGCCCCTGATCTTCCACAGATCAATTTAACAATTTCTTTCTGTGCTGTAAATTGAACAGACTTATTACTAGTAATATGTTCACTCGAATATAAATAATCTAGTAGCTAGATTGTTCTTGGATTTAATTTGTAAAAATTACTCATCGTCATCATCATCTTAATCATCATCATATCAACAAAGACAATTACTGTTTCCAGACTGTGACCAGATCAGTTTAAAGTAAAATGCTTCCATCTTCCTCTAGTTTTCCACAATTATTCCTTCTTTAATTGCCTCCATTCTTCGCCTATAGCTTGCACACTTTCTGTTGTATGTTCCTCCCATCTCTTTATTGGTCTCCATTTAGGTCTTTTTCAACATACTTAGTCTCCATAGTACTATTTAGTATTATTTTATTTTCCTTCCTCATAACATGCCCATACCATCTCAGCATTCTTCCCTCTTATATCTCATGTACTCCCTGTTTCCCGGATAACTTCATTCCTTATCTTGTTTCTCCTCATGACAGCTAGTATGCTCCTCACAAACTTCATTCCTATAGTTCCAACTTTCCTAGTCTTTCTTACATTTAATGTCCATGTTTCTGCTACGTGTGTGACAATGGGTACAAAGTACGCCATGTACAACACTTCCTTACACTTCAAGGGCAATTCTCTTCTACCTATCAAGTCGCTTACACACCTATAGAACAATTCTCCCTGCTGTCCTCTTCTCGTTAGATTTTATCTACTTCCATCTGTCTCCTAAATTATTTTTAGAATATATTTTACTCTCTGTACTTTTCTCAGCTATACTCCATCCAACTTTATAGCTTTACTAGGCCTTATCCTCTTCCTTGACACTACCAAGACCGTAGTCAGGGGAGTTTGGGGGTTCGACCCCTTCCCCCTCGAATGGCTTTATTTATGGTTCAAAAAATATAAAAATTAAGATACAAGTAGAAATTAGGGGGCTTTGCTACAATATATCAATATAATCTTCCACAAGTGACACATCTACACATAGTATTCTACTTAACTACCTCATTAAAAAAACAAACAGGCACTCACCACGAACACAACAAACATCTGTATTCCAATGTTTCTCGAGAGTAACTGACTAAATTTGTCAGAGCAACAACCAATTGGAAAACATAAATAATTGTATCAAAGGCACCGCTGAGACAGTGGTGCTGTCAACCGAATCGTGGAAACACTTTGAGAGGAGCCACCGCAGCACGCCGAAAGAGAGGACAATGTATTTAGAGTTAGTGCACACAATTTTAAATGATAAACATGGACTTTTCTAGTAAATCTTTCAAGTGTTGGTAGGATTTTTATTTTTAATTTAAGCTGCACACACATTAATTTATTTAAACCTCATTATTTCGTAAAAGAATAACAAACTTTGTGTTGGACACAAAACAAGAAAGCCTTTACAAGAGCCAATTAAAGTTTTTTCTTTATTTCAAGGGTTTGTGGGGGGCCCTTTTTGTGGGGACCTCGGGGCAATCACCACCCCTTAAATCCAGCCCTGTTTGCCCAAATATATTTTTGTCTTACTTACCTTAACGTTTCGTTCTAGAATTTTTGTTCATTTTTTTATTCAATCCTCCTTAGCTTCCCGTACCACTCACTTCTCTATTTTATTCTTCTGTTTCCTCATTCTTATTCTTAAAATTCTTTCTGAATGTTTAATTCTTCTCCTTCACTACTTAAACGTAAATTCAACACCTGTAATTATTTAACTACAATATTGTCTTTGATATAAACTATTTTCTCCAATCGAGTTCATTTTTCAATGATAGTCACTTTGCTACATGAATTTTTTTTTAAATTATAGCAATACAATTTTATCAGTGATCTAAGGCAAAAGAGTACAAGAACTAAATTAGCAATTGTATAGAAAAAGGGTTTGTGGGGGGCCCTTTTTGTGGGGACCTCGGGGCAATCACCACCCCTTAAATCCAGCCCTGTTTGCCCAAATATATTTTTGTCTTACTTACCTTAACGTTTCGTTCTAGAATTTTTGTTCATTTTTTTATTCAATCCTCCTTAGCTTCCCGTACCACTCACTTCTCTATTTTATTCTTCTGTTTCCTCATTCTTATTCTTAAAATTCTTTCTGAATGTTTAATTCTTCTCCTTCACTACTTAAACGTAAATTCAACACCTGTAATTATTTAACTACAATATTGTCTTTGATATAAACTATTTTCTCCAATCGAGTTCATTTTTCAATAATAGTCACTTTGCTACATGAATTTTTTTAAAATTATAGCAATACAATTTTATCAGTGATCTAAGGCAAAAGAGTACAAGAACTAAATTAGCAATTGTATAGAAAAAGGCGGGAAAATATCTATTAATAAAAAATATCTATTAATAAAAAATATATTAGTGCAGTTGGCTGATATTAAAAAATCCTTAAGACTCAAAAGAAAAAAACACGTGATTGAGACTAAGTAAAGCCCACCTTACTGAATTTTAAAGAATGAAAAGTCATAATAAATTAAAACATATTTATTTATTTTATATCCATTTGAACTTAGGTCTATGTTACCCATAAATTTGAGGTGTAATTTTCTATACAATAATCGGAATTTGTGTCCTTTTTAAACTGTAAATATCCTGATTTTTCACGTAATTCAAACTTGACGTTACAACAAAGAACCAACCAACAAACATCATACATGTATGAACACTGTAGGCCTGCTGGCAATAAAAGAATCGTAAAACAATAATGGAGTCCATTATTGAAACAAGAAGCAGATAGTAATTATTTATTGAGGTTGCACTTGTGTTTAAGCTTTGTTTAATCATATTACTTTCGATACAATTAATCAAATAAAAAAGGGTCAGAATGTAAAATAAGAGTTGTATTTTGAAATATTCCAATTGATATACCTAAACACATTAAGAAAAACATAACAATTTACAATTCTTCTAGTAGGCCATAGCCTGTATAAAATCCCCAAAAGTGGATTCAAAAAGCCAAAAGAAAGAATAATTAAGTAAATATTTATATATACTTTTTATTTAATACTAACTATTTCTAAAAGATTATTCAAGTTAAAACCAGGTGAATAAACCAATCAATTTCAATATTTTGGTTTTTGTAGAGAAAACTAAGCGATGTTTGGTAGTCCCAACACGAGATAGAAGATCACCATGGTGCTTAGAAATTTCAAAGTTGGGCCTAATATTTTTGACAAAATAGTTACTAGCCTAGATCAAGTTTGACTCTAGTTAATTTGTAGAGCATGGTTTAGTATAAGGATAAATTTACATTTACAAGCCTACACACGTCTGCCTCACGGTATCAGAGGTTAAACAAGTTGAGTTTTTATCTTGAACTTAGGTCGTATGATTATTAAATAATACTTTCTTAAATGATTGATTAGAATCACAACCAGGGTTAACCTTTAAAAACCATAATATCTATTTGTTTTGTATAGCTACATGATATTACCCATTCTTTCAAGTCACAGAGTCTTAGTACTAATTTATTTCACCAGGTGCGTGTCTTTACGCGAAAATGATTTCTCCCGGTAATTGACCATCTGAAAATTCTCTTTGGTTGTGACATTCCACTTCAATCAAAGATATAAAACTTTTAGACCTCGTTAGGTAAGTGTAATAGCATTTATAAATCTTTTAACATCTAATCTACCTTAAAACTTTGTTAATGTTATGAAACTTTTTGTGAAACTAGATAGTGCTATAAATTCAAGTGCATAGTTTGAAAAAGTGTCATTTTAATCTTGGTTGTTGTTTTTTACAGTTGGAAATGGGGCGACGACCAGCAAGATGGTAAGTTAGTAAGGTTTTATTTATAAGAAAAATAAAATGTTTACCTAGTATTATTAATATATTTAAAATTGTTTCAATACGTGATATTATAACTTTTGTTTGACTCCTGTCATGGTTAGCTTAATATGCACAACATTGCACAAGGTTAATTTCTCATGTGGGTTAAGCCCTCTCTACAGACCCCGTATCATAAAGTTAAGTAATGCTTAAGTCCTTAGTCCTTATCAATCCGTGGAATTTGATAAATTTTAACCTTCCAAGGACTAATCAATACGGATTACTATGGACTACCAATCACAAATGTAAATGTGTACACGCGCATCAAAATGAAGGTACCACTAGCATTTCCATAGCACTTATACTATCTCATGTTTTAAATATATTATTTGTGACTGCACCTAACCCCTCTCATATGTCTATCCTGTATGTTTTTTTTTCAAAATATGTTGTGTAGTTATTTTAATAATTGTTCAGCTATGTAATAATGTTAGCTTCAAAAATATCTAATTGTACCTAGCTCTAGAACATTTTATTTCAGAGTTTATAATAATAATACTTTACATCACGCCTTACTACCTGTTTGAACTTTGTAATTAGGTGACCTGGCGGTCTAGTGGTAAGGTGTCAGACTTCTATGCTGGCGGCCGGGGTTCAATCCTCGGTCCCGGCAAAGATTTATCTGATTACCAAACCCTTCCTTCACCTCTGACAAGACATCTTGTGAATGTGAGGAATGCCAGGCTTCCACCGTGGTTCGGATTCCACGTTAAACTGTAGGTCCTTCATTTCATCTCACAATCACCCTACCATTACACATTAGCGTAAGTGCGTATAACCCGAACAGGTAGTAAGACACGGTGCTAATAATAATAATAATAATAATAATAACTTTGTAATAAAACAAAATATAAAGATTTTGGTTTTATTATCGAGCAATAAAATACTTCATTGATTAGGTCTGGCCCTTAACATGAGATGGTTATACATTATTAATAATGTTGCCACAAATAATATATAAAACATTTAATACCGGGTAAAATAAAACTTAAAAAAATGTTTAATAGCTGCCATTAAAAAAAGCTATCATTTCAATAAAGGGAATATAATTAAAATTTGTATCAAACATCTGTCAAGGGTGTCCCTCGTGTGGTCAGATTAGTCCTGTTGCAAAGATAACTTTTTATCTTTATTTAAAAAAATTCTCACCTAATACCAATATACTCATGATAAATATTCAACAACTGGTGATATCAACATGCGTAGAAAGTTAAACTCTTTAAGTTTCTATTAGAGAAATATTTTATTTATTTTGACCAAAATTTTTTTAGCTATATAAATGGAAAAAATCACCTGCCTTTAATTTGCATTCCCAATATTAACAACTTAAACCTTGATTATTTTATGTTGGTCTACCTATTACTGGTCAGACCGACATCCAAAAATATATTAGCTTAACCATTGAGTAAAAATTATTATTAATTATTTTGCTAAAACTCTCTCTGCTAATGTTTTATTATAATTAATTTGAAAATGTGACTGGTATTGACATATTTAGTACACATATCAAAGTATTTGTACATCCCATCTTAAAAGCCTTCAGAAAGAAAAGTGGCAACTTTACTCAAGTAAATGTTTACAAATGACAACAGGGTTCTATGTATCCTGTGTGTTCCAGCTATCGCTACTGCAAGAACAAGCCGTACCCCAAGTCCCGCTTCTGTCGCGGAGTTCCAGACCCTAAGATTCGGATCTTTGACCTGGGTAGGAAGAAAGCCCGCGTCGAAGATTTCCCTCTGTGCGTGCATCTTGTTTCCGATGAGTATGAGCAGTTGTCTTCGGAGGCTCTTGAGGCTGGCCGCATTTGTGCCAACAAGGTGACTTTTTTGTTTCAATATAATAGTAGTAATTTGCAAACACGTCACATTGATATTTAAATGTGAACAAAACTTTTTTTCTTTATTAAATTCTTTGTTTATAAGCACAAACCATAATCAAACTAAAACTTGATTCAGACTTTCACCAAAACTAGATAGAATCTCCTTGAGTGGCGCAGCAATTCACATGTTGTATGTTGACCCATGATGCATTGCAACACTAACTTAAAACGGCCGATGATAAACCTATTTTACTTGGGGTCCGTGAACCGAAGACAAAAACTGATAAATTATAGATCAAAACTTGAATTCATTTACGAAGTTTCGCCCCCAAAAGATGTAGAGTATATTATAGCACTGTCCTTCTCTAAATCTTTCAAGTGCTCACGCTTCCTTAACTTAACAAATAACTGTTGATAGACAGAGCAGTGAGCACATTGTCTCACCACAAGCAGTAAAATACCCCCCCCCCTCTCCAATTTGCTACAAAACATAGAAGATAACTGTCTCCAATAGAGATTGAGCCAGTAGTACCTGCTGAAACAATAAACGGAGTTTATTTCCCACCAGAACACTTGCCGGGAAAGAGTCTTTCCCACCGACTTGGGGATCTTGGCCACTCCTATAATAATTATTATTAATTTATAGGTTTTGATAAAAATCTCAAGTGATACCTGCAGATCACATGACTTGCTGTCTGAATAGGTGAAAGATATAGTACCTCTTTCTAGTTCATTCCCAAGAAAGCTGTAGTATGATTTTATTTGACTATTATTTTCATAAATAGTGTTTATTAAATTAACTTTATATAATTAATCAAAATAACTTTAAATTAATATAAATATAATTTTAACCCTAGGTTATAACATGTAAAGCACAACTTTAGCTTACTTTTTGACATTCCCTCTTAAACTTTAAATGATTTTATTAAAATTTCTTATTCATACTCTCGGTCGGGTGAACTGGGGGTGGTTTTTTCTAAATGGTTTTCCACTCTCCCTTCACGCAAATGCGGGTTCACTTCCTATAATTAAACCTCCCCAATTCCTAATCCATTAGAGTAATTAGTACTTGAGTGTATAACCCGAACGGGTAGTAAGACGCGGTGCTAAATATTATTATTATTATCTATAATCAAAAGGTCAGTTTTAATACTGGCAAATAGTGCAACAGATAGTTCATTAATAGCGGAAGGAGCAACTAATTGAACATTAATAAATGATCCAACTGCCGCAGGTGGGAGTGTAAGGAACACGAGCAAAGGGCATTATTTTGCAATTTTATATAAACAAATTTTTGATCAAAATAAATAAAATATTGTTCCAGTATAAACCAAGAGTTTAATTTTCTTCAGAATATTGTCAAGGGTGTCCTGGAATTCAATAACAATTTACAACTTTTAATCTTCATTTAAAAAGTTTCTCCTCTAATGCTGATATGCCCTTGACAGATATTTAACAACTGTTGATATATCACCACGGGAAGAAGATTGAACACTTTTATTTCTTCTGGAAAAATATTTGATTTATTTTGTCCAAAAGTTTTACTATTAAAACTGCAAAAAACACTTACCTTAACTGGCGCTCACTGCATCCCCACCTTAAGTTATTTATTAAACCCTCTCTACCTCGTTAGTTAACTTATATGGGCCTATGCAGAATACACTTGTTTGGGGTTTTGCCACTAAGCTCTTGTACTCTTGAAAGCAGTATTTGAGCTAATCCTCCACTTTAGTCTCTTTCTGTTTTGCAAAGGGAGACAACATGCAATACAATGTACAATACAATATCTAGTTTATAAACCCGGTGAAGCAGATAGCCCCCTACTGTAGCATTAGTATTACAAGGCTTCATGTTACGTGCTTTGGAATATCGAATGTGGGTCAAGTGTATGTCCATTTACTTTCCTCCATACTAAAAATATCCACTATCACTACCACTTATCTGGAAACAGAGAAACAAGCCAGTCTACTTTTGCCGCACCTGTATCTGGGCTTGGCCGATTGGGCCCTTTTGCCAACTAAACCAATATTTGTTGCTATACTATATAAATGCTTTTTTTTTCATACTATTTTGCTTTTGTCAGATTTCAGTAATCCTTTGTCATTTCTGAGTGTCATGAATCATGATGAATTTGTAATTGTAATATTTCATAATGCTTGACAAACTTTTCTCGAGACCTTCCTGCAAACGTCAGTAACATCCTTGCATCAATATTGCAATTGACTAGACTGCTGATTACAGGGTTCAAATCTCAATCGGGTCTGCGATGGTTTTTCTTAAATGGTTTATCACACTATGCAAATGCAGGTACACTTTCTTTAAATTCAAACTTCTCAATCCTTAACTCATTAGTGTAATTAGTACACATGCCTAAACCTAAACCTAAACAGATAGTAAGACACAATGCTAAAATAACAACCAACACAGAGTATAAATTATTAGTGATTTCCACATAGAAAATATGGGTCTTGAAATGTAGCTAACAAGAGCACAAATGCTGTCTGTATTGATGTCATTTTGTGGTTTTCATGTTACAGTATATGGTGAAGAATTGCGGAAAGGACCAATTTCACATCCGCATGCGGCTTCACCCCTTCCACGTTATCCGCATAAACAAGATGTTGTCGTGTGCTGGGGCTGATAGGTGGGCCTATTGACTTTTTTTTTGCAAGCTTTTATAATGGTTTTGTTTGATTACAAATCTAAAATTGGCATTAATATTTTTGATTTTAACTTTCATTTGGATATGAGATTCATACTGAGATTTGGGTAGTGGTTTCAAGGTCATATGGACTTATGGTTACTTATTGCCATTTATATATAATATAAAACAATACTTGGAAAAAATCCTAAGTAACCTGATTTATTAGAATAAGAATGAAATATTAGTAACAATAAGTACATTAAAACAATTTCTAAGTAATTTCAATACATAAAGTTTAATAAACAATATTTTTCAGTGTTAAAAACCAACAAAAATTTATTCAAACTTCGATTCGGCTTTGAGAATATTTCATATATTCGATTCGAGTTTGCTTCGAATTGAAAAAGTGGACTTCGCACACCTCTACAATTCAAACATAATTCCCATTTTTCTTCAATCATCGGCCGCCCTTCATAGATGAATTCGTGTGTTTTTATACAATTGGTGATTATTACAGGCTCCAGACTGGGATGCGCGGCGCTTTCGGCAAACCGCAGGGCACAGTCGCACGTGTTCGCATAGGCCAACCCATCATGAGTGTGCGCACAAGCGACCGTCACCGCGCTTCCGTCATAGAGGCTTTGAGGAGGGCCAAGTTCAAGTTTCCCGGCAGACAGAAGGTAGCTGTTAGTCTTGTCCCGCTTGACTAGTGGAATTGATTACATGCTAGACTCAACCCAACATTCGTCTCTTATTAACGTCTACAGGGGTGGTTTGGCACAAGAAAGTAATTTCTCCCATTGCTACACATCACTTTGTGTCCAGGTTATTAAGTAGTTTAAAAACCATTCTACCCAGTCGCTATTATTTTATTTGTTTCCATCCACCTTTACTATTCTTTCTTTCAAATATAATAAAACTACCTCAAAAAGTGAAAAGAATTTTTTATTAGAGTAATTATTATTATATGTGTGTATAACCTGATACCCGCCTCGGTGGTGTAGTTGGCTAACACGCTTGTCATATTGACGCTCGACTGCTGAGGACGGGGAGATCGAGGTTTGAATCTCGGTCGGGTGAACGGGGGTGGTTTTTCCTAAACGGTTTTCCACTCTCCCTCCACGCAAATGCGGGTTCACTTCCTCTATTTCAACCTTCCAAAGTCCTAATCCATTAGAGTAATTAGTACTTAAAGCATATAACCAGAACAGGTAGTAAAATGCGGTGCTAAATATTATTATAACCTGACCAGGTAGTAAGAGACAATAATGTTTTGTGTTAACAGATCTATGTATCCAAGAAGTGGGGGTTCACCAAGTATGAGCGGGAAGAGTACGAGGGACTGAGAGACGATGGTAGGCTGGCTATGGACGGTTGTAACGTCAAGTACCGGCCAGAGCACGGACCTCTGGATGTATGGAAGAAGGTCCAGGTGGAGTTGGCACAGATTGCTTGAACATTGCTTATGTGAATAAAACTGTTTTAGATAGTTCCTGGATTACCCTTTATTATTACAACCTTTCCTATACATGAAATACACTTATACAAAGGAAAAATGACGCCAAACGGTTCTTTTGAATTAAAAGTTGTAAAAAGGACAGGGAAAATCGTAGTCCTCAAAGTTCACAATTAAAAATGCCACATAACACACAACTATGTAATTTTTAGGGTACATCAGTCCCATTCTTCAGCAGTCTATAGGTAAACACTTGACTGAATAAAATCAAGAAACTGACACCAACAGTATTAAAGTGACCATGATCTACCTCTAGCCATGCTGTCATAGTCAGCTGGTGTTTTACTCTCTTCTGCTGAAGTAAAGAACTGATGTATCCTGAATATTACATACTCATGTGTTTTCCTTGTGGGCTTTGAGGACTACAGTTTTATGGTGTGTAGGCCTTGCCTTTCTACCCACTGGTAATGTTTAACTTATTCATACAATAAATATTTGTTAACTTATATCTACTATATTATTGGATAGACATGTGAAGCTGATTAATCATAATTTAGGAAATTTTTGTCTTATGCTCGAAAAAAATATGTTGTGCTATTTATTTAACTTTATGCACTAAAATCACTTAGAAAATAGAGGTATATTGCACTATTGTACATATTTCATTTTAAGCCAACACATCCATTCAGTATTCCAACACGAAATTCTATTCATATACACCGCAGCTCATTGGCAATACCTTAACTGTTTTTTCGATGTGATATTGAACCAAACATACACTTAATTCATAAATAATGATTCTGACTTGGAATTTCTGTCATTGAAAAGAAAAAGCAGTCAGAATTGAGTAATTTTTAATGTGACCATTATTAGATATTTTGCTGTGGAAGGAGAATAAAGTGTCAGCAGATATGACAACTGATATTCAATAAAGGTGGTAGGAAAAGGTACAAATTCTGTGCAATGAATCAATATTTGGAATGTTGGTGAACGTTTTAAGGAATGGACAGTTTGATGTGTCACTATTGGGATGCCGCTAGCCAGCAGTTGTCTGGTAGAGTTACTAGATAGGTAAAGCCTTGTCGGCTCTGGCCAGCAGTTGTCTTGTAGAGTTACTAGATAGGTAAAGCCTTGTCGACTGTAGCCTTCAGTTGTCTTGTAGAGTTACTAGATAGGTAAAGCCTTGTCAACTTTAGCCAGCAGTTGTCTTGTAGAGTTACTAGATAGGTAAAGCCTTGTCGACTCTGGCCAGCAGTTGTCTTGTAGAGTTACTAGATAGGTCAAGCCTTGTCGGCTGTAGCCAGCAGTTGTCTTGTAGAGTTACTAGATAGGTAAAGCCTTGTCGACTGTAGCCATCAGTTGTCTTGTAGAGTTACTAGATAGGTAAAGCCTTGTCGACTGTAGCCATCAGTTGTCTTGTAGAGTTACTAGATAGGTAAAGCCTTGTCGACTTTAGCCAGCAGTTGTCTTGTAGAGTTACTAGATAGGTAAAGCCTTGTCGGCTGTAGCCAGCAGTTGTCTTGTAGAGTAACTAGATAGGTAAAGCTTTGTCGACTGTAGCCATCAGTTGTCTTGTAGAGTTACTAGATTAGGTAAAGCCTTGTCGGCCGTAGCCAGCAGTTGTCTGGTAGAGCTACTAGATAGGTAAAGCCTTGTTGGCTCTGGCCAGCAGTTGTCTTGTAGAGTTACTAGATAGGTAAAGCCTTGTCGGCTCTGGCCAGCAGTTTTCTTGTAGAGTTACTAGGTAGATAAAGCCTTGTCGGCTCTGGCCAGCAGTTGTCTTGTAGAGTTACTAGATAGGTAAAGCCTTGTCGACTGTAGCCATCAGTTGTCTTGTAGAGTTACTAGATAGGTAAAGCCTTGTCGACTGTAGCCATCAGTTGTCTTGTAGAGTTACTAGATAGGTAAAGCCTTGTCGGCTCTGGCCAGCAGTTGTCTTGTAGAGCTACTAGATAGATACAGCCTTGTCGACTTTAACCATCAGTTGTCTTGTAGAGTTACTAGATAGGTAAAGCCTTGTCGACTGTAGCTATCAGTTGTCTTGTAGAGTTACTAGATAGGTAAAGCCTTGTCGGCCGTAGCACAGCCGACTGTAGCCAGCAGTTGTCTGGTAGAGCTACTGGAACTGTAACTGTCCCCACTAGACCTGGTACTCAGGTGACTCGTGGTACTGAGAGGGGTCCCTGGGAGAGAGACTCCCATCCAGCGGCCTGGGGTGCTTTCCACCGACGATATTCTCTCCTGTCAACCAGAAAATAAACCATAGTAAATAAATCATGTACTTATTAACTTTCTGAAAAGTTGAAGTTTCACAATATAGACCTGTGCAAATTTCTGTAACTATGTGCTTGTTGTAGATACCATCAGTTAAAAATGATCATAATATGATTGGTTTTTAACATAATGAATAGTAGGGCTGTGCGAGACAAGAAAAGAAAAACTTATTGAAAGTTAAAAAAGAGTTGAAATATTTGATAAAAAGTAACTGCCCTAAGAAATTTACAAATCAAACCAAGAATTAATTATTTCTAAACCAATATTGTTTTTCAATCTCAAATGTTACCCGCCTCATTGGCATAGTTGGTTAACACCCTGGTTTTGTGTTGAGCTAGACCGCTGTGGGCGAGAAGGATCAAGGTCGGAATCTTGGCCGGGTGGGGTGGTTTTTCCTAAATGGTTTTCCACTCTCCCTCCATGCAAATGTGGTTCAATTCCTCTAAATTCAACATTCCCAATTCTTAATCCATCAGTAATTAGTACTTGAAGTGTATAAGCCGAACAGGTAGTAAGATGCGGTGATAAATAAAAGAAATGGTGACAAATTGTTACACTAAAAGAATTAATTTTAAATGGGATACACTGCAACAATCCATATCTTGTAAATTGCATCAAAAATGTGTATAAATTATAAGATAAGCCAAAGCAATGTCAAAAGGAATGTACCACTATGAAGTATATATTTACTTTAGTAAACATAATTTACATTTTTGTACTTTCAAAGGAAGTTTTCTTGTTCTCTCGTCTCATTATCATCTTGAATTTAAAAAGTGGTTCTCGCGCATCCCTAAACAATATCCATCTTGAATCCAATCTTAAGCTTTCAGTGAATCACTTTTTTGCCTATCCTCAACCTACCTCGTTCTAAGGGCTCATGCTTAGAGCCTAGAGCTTAAGAAGAAGAAAAAAGTCTTCCTTGTGGAAACTCTGGAGCAATGACTTTACATCAGTTACATGCACAATATTTGGCAACTAAACACATTTATGAATATTAAAAGTTCACTTGATTCTTACGCTCAAGTAGAAAGATACTAGTCTTAAGTTCTCTCTTGAAATGATAAAACTGTTTAAACAGCTAATGGGGACACAATTGGGATTATATTTTTTAAAGTGTAAACCCTGAAATTATGTAATATTACCGAGTTGAGTGATGAGACATTATACTGCAGTTAATATATGGATATATTTGCACATATAAATACAGCCATGTGATGAAAATGGAGGAGAGGATACCAAAGATGGTGGATATTGAAGTGGAAGGCAGGAGGCGGAGAGGATGACCATGGGACAAGTGGTAAAGGGAGGGCAGATGAGAAGACTGGGTCATGGTGGAGGAGGAGAGGTGGTCGGGAGAACGGAAATTGTTCATATGATGATGATTAATATTAAGAGATAACATTTCCAGACTTTAAGAGGTTAGCCATCTTACCAAGGTCAAGTTTAAGTTTTGAATCGGGGGTGAAGGGCTTTTGGGTGGAACTTTTCAATAAAATATCTGGTGACCTGGCGGTTTAGGGGTGAGGTGTCAGACTTCTGGTGCTAGGGGTACGGGGTTCAATCCTCGGTTCCGGCACAGATTTTTCTGATTGCCAAACCCTTCCTTCACCTCTGACAAGACTTGTATTAATCACAACTTGTGAATGTGGGGAATGCCAAGCCTCCACCGTGGTTCGGATCCCACGTTAAAACTGTAGATCCTCCATTTCATCTCACAATCACCCCCTACCATTACACATTAGCGTAAGAGCGTATAACACGAACGAGTAGTAAGATGATAATAAAATATGTCTTTTAAAAATCCTCATGAGGATAGATTAATTTCACTCCAAACAATTTGTGGAAACAAAGACTTGATTTATTAAGGAAATTTGAATACTGCCAGTTTCATAGTCAGACTTAGTACGCCTCAAATGCAGCGCTACACTAAATATAAGACAACATTTACCTAGACCAGAATGAAACTGGCCCATTCCATTGAGTTGAGGTCTGTGTCGTTCTGTATTTAGAGTAGTGGTGCACTGGGGTGTACTAAGTCTACCTATGAAACTGGCCTACATCTCCTCTTAATAACCTATAATATAAATACATAGCTCAAAAGGTTTTCAATGCTCTGTTGATCAGACGTTTAAGTAATTATTTGTGTGCTGTTAAGAGCTTTAACATCAACTTTGGAAATTTGTAGTTTCTGTGAGCTTATCAGTTGTCAACTGTTATTTGACTTTTACTTGTCCCAATAAAATAATATCTTCAATTGTCTAATGTTTTAACTAGTTAATGCATGCAATGATTTTGATAGTTCAAGAGAAGAGTTGAAGGAATAAAAACTTAAAATAAAATAAAGCTTTGATTTTTTTTAAATATTTAATTTCCAGAAACATAAAATACAACACAATTAAAATTAACATGAGCCAAGAAGCACCGTGTATTAAATAGCCAGAGGGGCTGCAACTTAACCTAACCACAGCGATTCAAACCACTCGACCTGTTAGTTTTAAAGTTTGTACTACTGTTTGTCTGGGGGGGGGCAGTGAGGCCTCGAATGAACCAATCACCAAGGAAAACAAAAGCTGTCGTGTTTATTGCAGAATTAGCCGAGGGAATACAAAACACTTTAATCTGTTAAGTAAGCTAGTTGTTTGGAACTTGGTCATTAGGTTATAAAATAATTTAGTTTGCTATTGTTTGTTATAAAAACACACAAACATTGTGTAATATTAACCATACATGCAAGACATATACAATATAGATCTACCAAAATTACAAATGTAAGCTTAAGGCTACAATAACATGATGTACATTATATAAAGTGCAATTACTTTTTACATATTTACATTTGTACAATCATCCTAGCGTGATTTATATACACCAATACTTAGCATTAGGATATTCACTAGACATGTTAAAACCAAGGATGAGATGACCTAGGAACGGTTATTTATTAACAGCAACATTTGTGGCAAGAAGCAGAGTATGCAGATTATATCGGAGTATTTGATGCCTACCAGACTAGGTAAAGTTAAGTTTTTATTATTTCAAGATAGAATATTGTCTAACTAGGAATTATATGCTCTAGATCAGGGGTTCTTAAACTTTTTACACTCATGACCAATTTTCGCCTGAGAAATTTTTACGCGAGCCCGGATATATAAAATAGGTATATAAATCAAACATTTAATGATAATCATAAAAATGTATTTTAAAACTATTCTTTGGTATTAAATAAGTTTTACCATTTGTTAAAGATGAAAGCAAATTTGCGCACTAATGAGATGGTTATTTTTACATAATAAATTAAATTCTTGTCTGAATATTCAATACTGCAGGACGTAGAGCATATTCAACGTTTTTCAGAGTTGATCGATATCTTGATTTTATAAATGTCAATGCTGAGAACGTCGCTTGATAATCTAATGGAGGGTAAAAATCTGTTTTTTTGTTTAAAATTGAAGTAAATCAAATATAAAAGTGATGCCTAAACACATCAAGTTTTTCACAAATATTTTGTTTTCAGAACTATCATAGTACTTAAATTTATTTCAACTTTGATTCACTTTGACTTAGTTTTGAACTGGAAAAACCTGGCTTCATACACTCCTAACTATGAGAATGTATATTTTATTTATTTTATATTTTTAGTTTATTTACTACCAATTGTTTTTGCTCAATGCACTTTATTTCATACATACTATAGTAGAAATAGTCACACACAGAGTATTATTTCGGCATTGTTGCCTTTACCAAACACGAAGAAGAAAGAAGGCAACAATACCGAAATATTACTCTATTTGTGTGACTATTTCTACTATAGAAGACAGAAGAAAGGAAGAAGATGTCACCTCTGTGCATTGGATTCTTCCCACATTTTTCCTCTTTCCCCAGGTGGCCTTCTTCATCAAATTTACTCTTAGTATTTATTTTTCTTTAGTTTTATAAAATTATATTTTCATAAATATTGCATTTAAGGAACAAATATAAGATGTCTAGACAAAAACGAAAAGAAATATGAGAAAGGATGAGTGATTTTGTTGATAAGATTATCAGTTGATCAGGGCCAGGTGAGGACCATTCTGACACCACAGGTTTTTTATGGGCTATCGTTTCATAAAGCAAGCTTATGAAGGGGAAATCTTTAAGGTGGCTTTTGATACGAGTATTAATAATTTCCAAAAAAAAACTCTGCTTTGAGGTATTTCCTTAGAGGTTTTGTTGAGTTTTTTTGACAAGAATTTCTGGGCTATACAGTATGAAAATGACAAATGAACATCTAGGCATTATCAGTAAAATATATGATATTTTGTGTTCTTCAGTTAATGTTGTAAAACTATTTTATATTACATTATAGTCATAAAGCTTACAAACTAACTATAAATACTTATTTGAAGAGCAATGATTTCAGTGATATATTTTTTTTCTTACTACGGATAAATATACAACACTATTAAATTTGTAAATTATGTTCATAGCTGCATCTAAATATGTTTTTTAAATTGAAAAAGGACACCTGGACACATAAATCGAACTCTGTACCTTTGGTTTAGTACACCAATATTCTGACCACTGAGATATTCCAGAGCCGTCCTGTGCCCAGAGTTATTCTTCACTCATAATTTAAGGCAGAGTCTGTGATGGACATGCGGACATCACGAGCTATCAGATAACACAGCAATGTTCTTTACTGTTTGATATCGGAATGAAAGTGTGTTAAGATTGCATGAAGAGCAGTTTTGAGATGTCTCACACTAGAAGAGAGTCTGGAATGTCAGACATACTGTCACGACTATATTCGAGTACAAGCAGACGAGGGGAAGATGTAAGTGATAGGTACCTTCTCAGAGTGCAGGGGACTTAAGATGGTGGTAGCAGGGTCCTCAGGGGTGTAGTAATCAGAGTCCTCTCCTGTTGCAGTCGTAACCACATCTCCATCTCCTGCGCTCGGGCATTTCCCGTTCAACATCCCTGGAAAACAGACCATTCTGTTCAACATACCTGAAATACAGACCCCTTTCATTAAACATACCTGAAATACAGACCTCTTTCATTCAACATGCCTGAAATACAGACCTCTTTCATTCAACATGCCTGAAATACAGGCCCTTTTCATTGAACATTCCTGAAATACAGGCCCTTTTCATTGAACATGCCTGAAATACAGACCTCTTTCATTAAACATACCTGAAATACAGACCTCTTTCACTCAACATGCCTGAAATACAGGCCCTTTTCATTCAACATGCCTGAAATACAGGCCCTTTTCATTGAACATGCCTAAAATACAGACCCTTTTCATTGAACATGCCTGAACTAAGCTTAGGTATGTGATAGTGATGTGATATCTTGTGATAATGACCTTGTGTGACATTTGTCATGGTGACAATTCTCTTATCTTCTGGCAACATCTCCACTTTGAGCTCCATATCATCTTCATCCAGATCAAGTTCATCTGCAGATGTTGGTACTGCGCAGTCCACAGCCAGTGGGTTTGCGCTGGTGGCTGCATCCAGCAGTGGGGACAACTTCTCACTTTCACTATCTTCATCTACAGTCTGGGCAACACCACAAACTCTTTCATAGGGAACAATATCCGTGACCAAGTCTTACATTAGGAGAGTGCAAAGCTTAAAAAGCTCTGACTTGGCTTCGAAAAAAGAATCAGACTTTAATAATTAGTAAGTTAAGGAAAAAGAAAGGATGCCAAAGAAAATTATGTAAATGAAGTATATAAGAAAAGGAAGGCCAAGAAAGAAATGGGAGAAAGTGTACAAGGGAGAGGAGAAAAATGGAAGAAATTAAAGGAGGAAGAATGGTGACAGGATAGAGGAAGATGGAAGCATTTTACTAAACTGACCCGACCACAGGCTGAAAACAGTTTAATATGATTACTAAGCTAAGCCAATAAAAACATAGACAACTAAAATAGTCCATTTGTGTTCAATTATTGCCATTTTGAGCTTTTGTAAATTGATAATCATATAAACAAATTTGAAGTGATTAAATTGCATGTTATATTAATGACTTGACTCTTAGGTTGGTTTGGGCATGTTCAGAGGATGAGAGGGGATTGAGTGACGAAGCAAATACATGAAGGTGTGTGTGTGTGTGTGTATGTGTGTATATATATATGTGTCAAAAGGAAGGAGTGGGCCAGTAAGACCTGGCTAAATGTTGTAGACGAGTGTGTGAAAAAGAGAAATATTTATAGTTTTAAGAACAAAATAGCATGTATGAATCGGTATAGAATGGATGTTGTTGAAGCAAAGGGAGTATTTGAGGATTGGAAAGTGTGGAGAAAATTATAATGAACTATTAAGAAGAATTATCCAATAAAAGTTTTGTCATTTTTTAAAGTGATTTTTAGTGCATACAGATAAAAAAATTAAGCACAATGCATAAAACAATTGACAAAAAAAATGTCAAACTTCAATTCGGTTTAGAGAATATTCTATATATTTGATTAAAGTTTGTTTTGAATTTAAAATGTACACAGAACTATTAGTTTAACAGTGTTCCTACAATAGTTTTAATGAATTTTTAAGAAACAATAAAGAAATACAGAGTTATATGTGTGTGCATTGCACAGAATAACTCATCAGAAGAAGCAGAGAAGCAGTAACACGAACAAACCTGCTCAGAGTCGTGATGTGTCTTCTCGTTGATCAACTTCACTAGGTCTCGGGCAGCATTGCAGTGCTTCAACAGGAGTGGGGACTTATTGCTTGGTTGGCCATCTTTATGACCTTCTTCTTCCTGGGCGAGGAGAACCGACATTCGGAACTACAACAACACAACAACCTTCACTGCAGTACTCGATGTTTGTTGGAATAACCACTGTAATAGCGAACGTTTGTTACTGACCACTGAATAATAAATAATAATACTTAGCACCTCGTATAACTACCCGTTCGGGTTATACGCTTAAGCACTAATTACACTAATGGGTTAGGAATCGGGAAGGTTAAATTTTAGAGGAAGTGAACCCGCATTTGTGTGGAAGAGTATAATATTATTAAGGAAAAAAACCCCTCCATTCCACTCGAGAGAGATATTCAAACCTCGATTTCCCCATCCTCAGCAGTCTCACTCAACACAAAACCGGCGCGTTAGCTAACTACGCCACCGAGGCAGGTACTGAACAATGGATGTTTGTTGGACTGACCTCCGGAGTGCTAGAGTCCCTGGATAGCTCAGGATCCTCAGGGCTGGTCGCCAGTCGTAGCTTGCTACTGGAAGTTCGTTCCAAGTGTGACCTTTTGGGAGTAACCAAACATTAGAATTCCTGCAAATTGTTGCACTCAACTAATGTGCGAGTGTAACCGAGTGCTCACTCACCTGTTGAGTGCCTCCACTGCTTGCGATGCAACATCTTGGTCTGGAGTTTCTGCCACATCCAGAGTCACCATAAGGGGAACAGGTCGCGTAGGACATGGACCATTCAGGGCCTCTATTAGAGACACTCCCTCGTACCCCACTGGGACATTGTCATTCCCCTGAACACATTATCTAACCATAGTGAATCTAGTCCATTAATTAACCAATATAAATTTACACAAATACCACAATATAAACGTTGCACTTAACATATATTTTACATTAGATGCCTTTGCAATTAATTTTTTTTAAATTATGTCATTTAGTAAAATTTATTTTGGCCTGGCATCTTAGCTCAATTGGTAGCGTTTCTGTCTACTTAGCTTAGGCCCCCAGATGGGATTCCCGGCATGGTCGAAGTTGAAAAGTTATCATTGTTGAAATGTGGTTTTGCCATTTCACATTAATAAATTTATGAAGTTTATGACCTTCATAAAACCTAGTATCTTTATCTCAAGTATTCAAACTTTTGTAAAGTCTTTAAATTATAATATTAATAACTCTAATCTAGTAAATTTGCTAATTTACACTTTTCATTGCTTATCAGTTAATCCTTTAATCTGCTACTACTTAATAGTGTTTTGCACAGATTTATATTTTTACTTATTTTATGTTAATTAATTTCTGGACTTTATTACTTAACTCAATGACATAATATCTTTATATATTAGTTTCTCTCTGAATAAATTATCTTCAAGTTGTTTCTTAACTTATATTGTTCAAATGACCAAAGAAGTTGTACCAATTAATTTAATTAGCTGTTCCATCCAAGTACGTTCCTTACATGATAAAAACCTTCTGAAAGCCAAGTCTAACGTCAATCCCGAGCCCACTCAAGTAATCATATCATTCCCCCATTATCTTCAGCCAAGGACATCTTGACAGACAACATAATTTAAACTAGGAGGAATAACCAGAACTATTACCTTAATGATAATGAAGTAGAAAGTGTTGATGTAAAGCACAAAAAACACATTTTTAGAAGATAATTTTTCATCTGAACAATTTATACTCCAGTATCACCAAGGTAAGTGTGCTAGATATCCCTCATAACTGTAACACCCATTACCAAGATTTAACCTAGTGATCTATTTCAAATACCATCCAGATAAGATGGTATGGGCATGTAATGAGGATGGACAAAGAGGGGATTCCAAAGAAAATGACGGAAACTAAGTATGTAGGAAAAATACCACAAAGGAGGCCAAGAAAGAGGATGGGAGGAGCAAATAACAGAAAGTGTGCAAGTGAAAGGAGAGGAATGGAAGCAATTAAAGAAGGAAGATGGGGACATTTTAGTAAACTGTATCGGCCATAGGATGGAAACAGATGATTATGATCTCTTACAAATAAGAATATAAAAAACATTAATGTTGTTAATACGATTCAATATGAGAGACAATGGAGTCGGTAAACTCAAGTAGAGCACCACATGTACTCACTTCTGTGGGCAAAGCTACTCCTTGTGGAAGAGTGACACACTTCTGAAGCGCTCGTATTTGCAGGAGGGCTCTGAATGGTGCGCGACATATTGGACAGTTGTTGGCCTGGAACAATAAGACGGAACATTAAACTCCACAGAGGTTGAATGTGGATCTGCTGATAGATGAGAACTGACACAGTGTAGTACCTTGTATCTGAGGCAGTCAGCGCAAGAGTTACACAGACAAGAAGTGACAGTATTACCTGGTATCTGAGGGAGTCAGCGCAAGAGTTACACAGACAAGAAGTGACAGTATTACCTGGTATCTGAGGGAGTCAGCGCAAGAGTTACACAGACAAGAAGTGACAGTATTACCTGGTATCTGAGGGAGTCAGCGCAAGAGTTACACAGACAAAGGTGTCTGCAGGGCAATATGAGTGTGTCGCGCACATCACACATGCAGATCACACACTCAGACCCATTGTCTTCCATATCCTCGTCCCCACCACCCTGTGATGAGAATAAACAATAAAATATTATTTAATACATTTTCAAGACTTGGAAAAGCTTCAAAGTTTTGGTTTGTTAGATATTACAAAATGTAATATAGGTGCACGCCCACAATCATCAACGGTTTCCAGCCTGTGGATTGCTAAGTTTTGTAAAATGCCTCAATATTGCCACACATCTTCTACTCTCACTTGCACACTTTCTGTTATCTGTTCCTCCCATCTCTTTTATGGTCTCCCTTGCAGCCTTTTTCCTACATACTTAATTTAAATAGCTTTTTTTGGTACCCTCTCCTTCTCCATCCTCATTACATGCTCATACCATCTCAGTCTTGCTTCCTCTACTATCTCATGTACTCCAACATCCTCATTACATGTACATACCATCTCATCCTTGCTTCCTCTGCTATCTCATGTACTCCAACATCCTCATTACATGCTCATACCATCTCAGTCTTGCTTCCTCTATTATCTCATGTACTCCAACATCCTCATTACATGCCCATACCATCTCAGTCTTGCTTCCTCTACTATCTCATGTACTCCCTGTACTCCTACTCTTCCTCGGATAAATTCATTCCTAATCTTGTTTCTCCTCATGACAGCTAACATGCTCCTGTCAAACTTCATTTATGGTTGGAAATTTCGAGCTCTATGTATATGGCTATTTCTGCATTGTGTGTTTGTTGATAGCTCACTGTTTACTCTTTCTGCTTGTCTGAAAGTTGCTTGTGAACCATGCAGGCGTAGTAAATAACAAGGATGGGGTAGGAAGAAAATAGATTGGAAAAAATTGGTTAGGGAGCTGACTGGCCATTGAAATACTACTGAGGTGAGCACGTGGGTGAAATTGATAGTTGACTAGATTAGAGTAGGATACAAGGAAAAAGAAGGTGTTAAAAAACCTCTTAGTAAGTTTGATAATACAAATAGCTTAGGGCAGGACTGTGTCAAGTATAACTAAGTGCAATATGTGCATCCTCAAGATATATTGATTTATATTCTCAGGTAGAATGGGCTGACATTAATGCTCTTCAGACAGCTCACCATGTTTCAGATATTTAGTCACCTTGTGTTACTTGAATTGTCTTTAGTATGAAGAAGGGATAGTAAAACTACGACCCGCCCCCCTCCCTGTGCACCCAGTTAACCATAACCTTACTACATCGGTCACATCACCTTGATAATCTCGTTGTTTTTGTTCTCGATGCCGTAGATTTCCTGCAGCAGATAGCACAGGCCATCTACATAAAGTTTCTGTTTGAGTGCCTTCAAGACATATGTGCCATCCAAGTGCCGATCCACCACTGCAATAGTGGTATGGGACTGGCGCAGTTCTGTAACACAACACAAAGCTAGTAGCTAGGGTAACAAGGCAGTGACTGTCATGGCAGAGAGCACCATCGCCAACTCTATGTTACTGATATGTTGATAGGGATCATGTTTGGGTAGTACTTGACACTGGTGTCAGTCACTGTTACCTTCTGTCCCCTGCTCTGTGACACAGTGGATAGTGATAGGGATCATGTTTGGGTCGTACTTGACACTGGTGTCAGTCACTGTTGCCTTCTGTACCCTCCTCCGTGACACAGTGGATATAGGGATCATGTCTCGCTCTGGGTAGTACTTGACACTGGTGTCAGTCACTGTTACCTTCTGTCCCCTCCTCTGTGACACAGTGGATAGTGATAGGGATCATGTTTGGGTCGTACTTGACACTGGCGTCAGTCACTGTTACCTTCTGTCCCCCTCCTCCGTGACACAGTGGATAGTGATAGGGATCATGTCTGAGGTGTCAGTCACTGTTACCTTCTGTCCCCTCCTCCGTGACACAGTGGATAGTGATAGGGATCATGTCTCGCTCTGGGTCGTAGTTCAGTTCATCCTCCAGATACTTGGCCGGGTTGAACACATGTGATACTTGGCAAAACTGCTGATTAGCTCCGCGTTTGTAGTGGTATGTCTCCGAGCTCATGCTTGGGTCTCTGGGATTGTACCTGAAATACATTCACATTTTAAATATGACACTTTATGTATTTTTTTTTAGCACTGCGTCTTACTAAACCATTTCGGTCATACACTGATGTACTAATCATAATAGGTGTTTAAGGGATTATGAAAGTTATAGTTATAGGAAGGGTACCTACATTTGCATGGAGAAAGAGTGGAAAACTATCTGGGAAAACTACCCTCAGTAGACCGAACCAAGATTCAAACCTCGATCTTCCCATCATGAATGGGCTAGTCTAACATGAGAATGACACCTTAGACCATTTTAACACTGAAGCGAGCCAACTTCAATCAAATTCCTCCTCGCCTTAGGCCTCGATAACTTGTTTCAACAGCAACTCAACCTTAAACTTACTCTCCGGTCTTAGCTAGAACTCGAAGGTACATGGAAGCAATAACGTAAGCTTGCCATTCTACACTATCCCGAGAAAGCTCCATACAATTCCTAACCTGGCATTCAACCTCCTTCAAATCTATTTTAACATCATCTTCCTATTGACGTCTCGGCCTTCCAACGGGTTTGTTTCTTCAAGTTTCCCAACTAAATCTATTTATACGTCTCATCACCCATACTCACCAAATGATCACACCACCTCAGCCAGGGTGCTTTCTTAACGTGTTTGGAGATGCATAAAAGCCATGCAATTCTACATTCTCCTTTTGTTCATCCCACTTAGGTCCAAATATCTTTCTCGGTATTTTGATTTCAAAAACTCTCAATCATTCTTTAGGGTACCTTTAGACCTTTCTATAGTAGAATAAAAAGGCTCATTTTAATGTATTTTTTTATTATTTCATGAACATAAAACTAGTTTTTATTATATCGGTAAGGCTAAATGTTTAATCAATGTACTATTATTATATGTAGCAATGAACAGTCAATTACAAAAGTGAATCACCTTGGTGGCCACATGATATAAGAGCATCAATTATGGAGTAGACTGTACTGCCTATGACAGGGGAAATAGGGGTTCAAACCCTAGTTAGGTGTACTGAGGGTGTTATTAAATTTTGATAAAGGGTCTTCCACTCTCCCTCCACAAAAATGCAGGTACATTTCTTATAAATTGAACCTTCCTCATCCCTAACACATTGGTGCAATTAGTGCATATGTGTATAACCCGAAAGGGTTGTAAGACGCAATTTAAACAGAAAGTTACAAACCTGAATCTTATTTTTTTTTTAAAGTCAAACCAAAAAGGAGTATGAAAGTGTTTTTATCGACAAATTATGACCTAATCAATAATAAAATGTATACCTTTGGCAGAATGAATATTTTCAAAATGATCAGAGCATGCGAGTAGAATATGTCCTCACGTGATGCCGGTGGTGCTGATCTCTTCTGTGGAGAAGTAGTAGATTGTGATGGCGCAGCGAGCATCGCAGTCAAATGTAAACTCAATGTTGAAGTTGGTAGCCTTGAGATAATCACAATCTCCATCGGCGCCAGCTTTGCTTAGACCCTCTGGTGACCGAACAAACCTCAGTGACTCCTTGCGGATATTTACCAAGCTCTTGAGCGTCTTAGTCGGCTCGTTGGCTTGTGGCGGAGGGTAAGGGAACTGAACATAACACAATATTCCTATGTATGGCTTGTGGTGGAGTTTAAAGGAGCGATACAATTAAACCGCAGGCACCTTTTTCAGACATTAGAGTGTGCTTGTTCTAGGTATTTGTAGCTAACTCCTTTAGTGTGACTATTACTAGGTCTAATGATGTGTCCAACTCACAGGAGTGGGCCTGCTGCCCAAGAAGTTGAGGTCTGCATTCTCTCCGAACAAGTAAGCTTCAGGTTGAGGGGTGTCAAATCTTTCTCCTCCCATTATAAAGTGGCTGCCAAAATAGTTGCCTGCGACAGATACAAAAAAAATGTTTAGCCCTAATTAAATTCAACTGGTACGCTACTTTTTTTTAATCTACTGATACATCCATTAATGTTTCCAGGCTGTGGCCTTGGTCAATTTTTATTCAAGCCATATATTTTCCACTACCAGCTTGCTAGGCTTGTTGTAGCTTTATATGCCTTATAATATAGCTTAAGACTAGGACGAGCACAGCATCCAGTCCCCAGCTGTTAATTCCTCACTGAAAGGGTAAACTCACATTTCACCAATTAACACATTTTTCTGCCACACAGAGAATCATATTCGGGATTCTTGGCTCAGTAGACAGACATTCTGCCAGCTAAGCTTAGGTGTCGGATTGGTACAATATAGATTCAACCATAATTTTTTATATCATCCCGCCTTACTGCCTTTTCAGTTTATAGGCATATATTATGAGAACTACTCTAATGGGGTAGGGATGAAGAAGGAAACATTTTGGTCCCGGCACAGATTTATCTGATTGCCAAACCCTTCCTTCATCTCTGACAAGACGTGTATTAATCACAGCTTGTGAATGTGGGGAATGCCAGGCCTCCACCATAGTTCAGATCCCACGTTAAACTGTAGGTCCTCCATTTCATCTCACAATCACCCTACCACTACACATTAGTGTAAGTGTGTATAGCCCGAACGGGTAGTAAGACGCGGTGATGATAGTAATAATAGTAATAATAATAATAATAATAATAATAATGATGAAACATTTTGGAAGTAATCTACCCACATTTGCATGAAAGAAAAGTGAGAAGGCATTTAAGAAAAACCATTCTCAGTAGACCCAACTGGGATTCGAACCCCCAATCTCCCCGTCTCCAGCAGGCCAGCCTAACACAAGAGTGGTGCCTTAAACCATTCGGCTACTGAAGAGGGTTCAACCAGAGTTAGCTTATTGCTAAAAACACTTATCAAACCTCTGATATAATGGGTTCTGACCTAGAAGGAAATACTGTAAGGCTGAGTTTTTAGAATTTGTCATATTGATTAATCATAATATTAATAATAATATAGGTACACATATATTGTAATGTAACAAAGAAATTACATTTTATATGCTCTGAGAAGAATATTGGTACTAGGCCCAAAATGTCCACTTTAACTTGCATAAAACTTATAAGTTACAAAGGTTAGTAAACACATAGGCCTAAACCAAATCAGAAAAGAATGGTCACAGGTAAATTTACAAATCAAGGGATTTCATGTGGAATAAGCTATCGCAAGAATTATATATTCATAAAAACTTGTAAATATTGTTCAACTAAGTGAAAAATGACAACTTGAAAGAAAGGTAATCAACCCAGGTTTTATTGTTTGACAGCCAATTCAATGTTTATTGACCTTTACAACAAGTGAAAGGTGGCCCTGAATAGCAAAAATGATCAACCAGGATGGCTCCAAGGTGGAAATTGGTGCGCAAAGCACCCTGGTAGGTAATTGGTTCGATTCCTGTGTCCAGGTTGTAAATTTTTAAATAAATTAATTTAATTCCAGTATTAGGACTGATCATGTGATTAGCTGTCAGGATCAGTTTATGATATGTATCCTTTAAGTTGACCAAGTCCATTAAAACCATAAGATTCTTATTGAAATAAAGAAGACATGTTAACAAAATGACTTAACGTTAAAATTCAACGCCTATTATCATACCTGATCTCGGTGGGTATTTATAGGCGTGATTAGACACAATGTCTACTTCCTCCACGCCAGCATTCTGTCGACTTGTCAATGCTCCCATTTATACCAAATAATTAACTTCAACAATAAACACTTGATTAAGTCGTCGATCACAACTTCTGTTCTGACTTCAGCGTCTTTCGAAAGACATTTTCGACAGATGGAGTCCTATATTAAAAAAATATTGATGAAATTAGTTCTTTATGACGTTTAGCTGTAGCTGTATTTATTTTTTTCTTGCACCACTTTGTAAACAGGTTTTCAGCAGAGATAAACGCAGTAAAAGTGTGGAGTAAATGTTAACATTTAATAGGTTGGTTCCACAAACAAAAAAGAGAATAACGTTTTTATTTTGATAAACTGTTTATTTTCCCACGCGGTCTTGTAAATAAACAATACTTACAAATTATTATTTGTTATTTGACAATTAATTAAATGATCCAAAGAGCTAGAGCTCACTCTTAGGATTATGGATTTACAGAAATTGAAATTTTACACTAGTTTAGATTTTAAAAGATTAAGAAGACATTATGAGTATTTTATCATGAAATAAAGTTAAACAATCAAAACCACTTTTTTTTTTAGCAAAATACAAAAAACTTAAAAGACAGTACCATTACAATTTTACAGTTAAGATAATTTTGAAAGATGTGTGATAATATATATAAAAAGATTTTATACATAAATGTTAGATAAAACACTAAAAATAGAAATAAGTATATAAAAAGGAAAAAAATAACATTAGCACATAATTAATAAGAAAGTACTTTGGGATAAAAATAAAAGTTGCAGAAAATTAAACACTATCACAAAAATAAACAATATATGTAGGTATAGACGGGGAAATAATAATGGATTCTAAATTGTTTACTGGGAATGGATGTATTAGAATAATTGTGATTGAAAGCAAGTAGATAGGAATGAGACTTAGATGAGGTATTTTACAGTATTGAAGACCTATTTCAATCATAAAGGGTAGGTGGTCAAAATCTCTTCACCTGTTTTTTTATCCTTATTACAGCCGACATACACAATTATGTGCTTCACCTATTCTAATCTTTGGCTTTATCCTCAATTTTTAATTTCCACTTACAATACGTTCCATTAAAAATACTATATGCAACTAAATGTGACCTGCTATTCAATATGACATTTTTTAAATATAAAAAGTATCAGTATCGAAAGGAAAACATCGATATTAGTAGAGAATCGATACTTTTTCATATCTTGATTAGCGCATATTGAACAAGGCCCAAGGACCATGTCCCTGCCTATATGATTCCTGTTACATATACCTATGATGGATTCGTGTTAAGTTGTTCTGTGATGGATACTACTGATCAAAATGACACTTCCCAATCTGTTTCTTTAACTGTTAACGATGTAGATGTGGAATTCTTACCCCTAATTTACGAAATAATTAGGAGGTTAGTTTTATAGATTTCTTGTAGCAGACTGGCTGCTAAGTCATTTAAATTATAGTTGCCTCTATACACAATCGACCTAAATGAACTTGTGGACACCATTTAGCGACTAACAACAGTGGAGCATTAATTGAATTGATTATTGCAGGTTGCTATTCACCTATCAACATTTGATTTGGTATCTTTTGGCAAAGTACCTCTGAAACATTTTTGTTATTAATAGAAGTAGTGTTTAAATGCTATTTTTAAAATATACGTCACAATCGTCTTTATTATTGGTTCATTTTTTTTACTGAATGTGAAAATAAATTAGTGTTCTTTTCCAGCGTCGAAAAAGATCCTCAGGACACCAGTCAGAAAACAAGAGAATCCCACGATACAAGTCAGAAGGTGCTAGAACTTCAGAAGAAGTTGGACCAGGCCAGAAATCAGGTAAATTACATACATGTTTCAAAACTTTAATAGACTACTTACGTGACTTTCATTAAGTATAGACAAGGGCAACTATAATAATATAGTATTAAATAAATACAAAATAAACACTGATATACTTTTCAGTTAGAAACAGTCATAATCCTCTGTATTGTAAATAGGGCTACTTAAGACCAATAATTGATTAAACATTATCTTGAGGACTTCGTTTAAAATAAGCCTTATATTACTTGCTCCATGGCATTAGGGACTCTGAGTTTAATTGGCGCACTTACAAAAGTAGGCCTATGCCACCTAACCCTATCTTGAGCTAGTTCTATCCATTCCATATCATTACACCCTATCCTTATCTTGAGCTAGTTCTATCCAGTCCATCTCATTACACCCTATACTTATCTTGAGCTAGTTCTATCCAGTCCACCTCATTACACCTTCTCCCCATCTTGAGCTAGTTCTATCCAGTCCACCTCATTACACCCTATCCTTATCTTGAGCTAGTTCTATCCAGTCCACCTCATTACACCCTATCTCTTTCAGGTCCATTCCAATTTTATACTCCCATCTTCATCTAGGCCTTCCCATTGGGTCTACCAGTCAATACCCTGAACATGGTTATATATTCTCCCATTTGCGCTGCATGTTCTGCTCATTGTAATCTATTATATTTGCTTATACTATCAATGTTTTGTGATCAGTAGGTTTACAGGGTATGTAACTGATCATTATATAACCTCCTCAACTACCAAGTAACCTAATCACTTTTTGAACCAAATATATTCTTTAGCACCTTGTTTTCTAACACTCAAAATTTATTTTAGTCATGTAAAGTTTTTTTTACAATGCCTTATTTAAATAACCTTCTCACACCCTAGGGCCTATTTCATGTTGATGTGTTTGTTTTCATTCTCACTGACAGTGTATTTAAAGAGTTTAGGAACACAGATTTAACAAGGTTGTTAAACCCTATAAAGAATAGACTTAAAAATCTTATGAACTCACTTCAGTCAAAGGTTTTAACTCGCAATAGACCGGACTACGATAGCAAAGGAGGATCGGGGCTCGAATCCGAGTCGGGTGTAACAAGTAGTTTATTTCCTAAACTTTTCCCACACTCCTCCCACATGAATATGGCTACACTTCTTCTAATTTCCACCCTACAACCAAAACAGGCGATAAGACGAAATGGTTCAATACAATTCTTGGCTAAGTTAATTGCAAGATCATTATTGTCCTAAGGAAGTGATTGCTGTTTGGTTCTAGTTGCGTCGCCTACGAGGTGTGGAGTATAATAAAGAAGAGCAACTCGACAAGTTGGCAACACTTCGGAAACAATTGCAGCTAAAGAAGGAGCTGTTGCAAAAATACCGACATATGTGCTCATTCGACATCCCCAAGTGAAGGTAATAGTAAGTGTTGCAGTAAAATTATTATAGCGACAGCCACCGGTCCAATATGAAGCATCAGAAAACCCTTGAATTATATTTGCCTCTCCCTGTCAATAGCCCTTGAATCATTGCTGCAAGATATGACAACTTGAGCCCACGAGGGATGCACAAGTTAATTCGTAACAAAGATTTAAAGAAAGCGGATTATCGCCAAATTTAAAATCTTTTTCATTCGATATTTGTCATCAAAGCTGGTAAGTTTATTCTCGAGTGTCCATCTTGAAAATATTGGTCATAGCTCTCGATATATTTTGTGGGCAGGCACACGAATGGAGATAGGGCCACAATTGTGTGCATATTTTGGGCTGATGACTAGAGAAATGGCCACTAGTGTGCGAGTTAATGTGTATGTTAAACCAATGATCAATAAAATATCATTTGAGTGTTTTTAAACTCCAGTCCTAAAATTCTGGCAACCGTATCAATTTGAAGTGGGTCAAATTCACTAATTTACATATTCAAATCTTCATTTTTCATTCAAATCCTAAAGTTTAATTTGAATATTGGGAAAAGTTAAAACAAGGGATATGAGAGGTTAGTGTAAAATAAAAAATAGTAACTGAATGTTAACAATTTTTGCTAAAAGGAATTCATTTAAGCACTGTAAGATCTCTAACCAAACACTGTGATTGTTTGTCAGTGAAGCGATGCAATGGTTCTCCGCTTCTTGTTCCGTTACTTGGCTAACAACGAGCGCCTGGTGAATCGACTCGCAGAATCTTACCCCATCCGGCGAGCTGCTCAGCTTGCGGCCTACCTCTTCACCGTCAGTAAGCATGCCGCCTCAGACGGCACCCGGCTCAGCTCACTGGCAAACCGTCTTAGATCTCAGCTAAAAGATGTCAAGGAAGAATTTGCAGAGGAGATGAAGAAAGTGCAAAAGAAGTGAACATATTTTAAGACATTGAACTGTAGAACATCGTAGGAAACTGTAATATGAATAAGAAAGGTATCGCAGTTGTGTTTGTGAACAACAATGGCTCCGATCATAATGGCACCAAGCAGAGCGCAGCGAACTCTGTTTTGTCACAGATCAAGCTCCACTTGAGTGTCCCACCCGGTGACTTGCCACGCAGATTTCTTGAATCGATGATTCCCCCAGTAAGCCATCGGTACCGTAGTGTGCATGTGGACCTCCTGGGGCCTCTTTTGATCTTGATTACATTGGCAGGATTGTTGCATTATGGCCATGCGTCCAAGCTGCCTTCGGCTGCATTGTTGATCTCTCCTAGCCAGGTTTTGCTAGTATACGTGGGGACTATGCCCTTCCTGACGTATATCATGATGCGACTGAGTCAGGCTAATATCAGTTTCTGCGGGGTGCTCTCCCTGCTGGGCTATGGGTTGTTTGGTCACATCCTCACCCTCGCTACGTCTCTTCTCTTCTATCAGGAGAAGAGCAACGGGTTCTTCTTCTGTTGCATGGCGCTGTTTGGGGGTCTGTGTGCCCTCAGAGTGGCACTGGTGCTACTAGCGGTTATTGGCAAGCCTGCGGCAAGGTTGGTAGTTTGCAGTGTGGTGGCGACACTGCAGCTGTTGTTGCTTGTGTTTCTACACTTTGCATACATGCACAGGACATTTGTGTATGGGGCTGGGTTAAAACACAAGCATTAAATACAACTCGCGCGCCACTTAGCACAGAGGCTGGTTCAATTAGTATCAAAAGAGTTCATAGTTCTGTACCTTTTGTAAATTACATCCAAAAGTATAGTCACCACTGTTTTATAAAATGAGAAGAAAGATTTAACAAAATCAAAATAGTACAAAAAACTTATCCCTCTTTCCTGCACACACTTCCATGTATAGCTAAATTTACTTCAAATTAGTGAAAAGAGATTTTTCTTCGTGAGCTAAGAATGTAAAAATATAAATCTCAATACGTAGTGAATTATACTAATGTTGAATAAATAAATGTCATTCTGTATTCTATTTGTTTCTTATTATAAGAGAGTTTGAACATAATCTCACTATTAAATGAAATTTGATGTAAACACTAAATAGTTTTTGTGAAAGTAGAATATTAAATTTCTCAATCAATCATGTGACAATGTTGGACGTTATTTATCCTAAACCCACATAATTATTATGATATGTTGGTTGGTGTGTAACTGGTCAACCCGAATGTGAATGTGCTGCTATATGCAGATGCCATATTAATGAGAGAGTGAAAGAGACCTAATGAATCCATTTGATCATTTGAATAATGGTGACAGGCAGAACGGATCTTCGTACAAATGTCTCCAAAATAAAGGTGATAATTTTTGTTAAGAACAGATAAGGAAATGCTTTCCAGCTCAGTATGAATGGAAGACTTTTAGAACAAGTGAATGAGTTTGTATATCTGGGCAGAATGTTCAGTAAAAATGGAAGGATAGATGGTGAAATCGACAAGATAAGTGAATGTCATCTTTGAGAGTGGTTGGATGTATGTGGACTACAAAGAAAGAAGTATATAAAGGTGTATTAACGCCAACATTGTTTTATGGATGTGAAGTGTGGGTTTGTAAGAAGAAAAACAAGAGCAATTTGAATGCGGTTGGAATGAGATATCTAAGAAACTTAGGTGGAAAAATTCGTATTTAGAGTCGGTAATGAATGGGTGCTGAAGGAGTGCGTTTCGAAAGGGAATCCAATTGGTCAATGTGAAATAAGTCTTAGGCTGATTTGGGCATGTTGGGAGGATGAGTGTGGATCGAGTGACGAAGAAAATATATGAAGGTAGAGTGTTTGGATTAAAAGGAAGAGGTAGGGCATGTAAGACGTGGCTAAATGTTGTAGACGAATGTGTGAAAAAGACACACATCTAGAGTTTTAATAATAAAAGAGCATGTATGACTCTGTGTATGGATGTTGTTGAAGCTAAGCGAGTATTTAAAGATAGGGAAGTGTGGAGAAAGTTAGTGAGGATGGATTAAGTGTGAAGTTTTTTTTTAGCTACATGCACAGTTTCTTGCCTACCCAGTAAGGGAATGGTGTGATTGGGTATGTATGTTTAAAATTATAACATCTTAATTTGCTTAATTTGCTGTCTAAGCAGTTTGGTTCCAGGCATGAGCTGGAAAACATACTCTATATTCAGCTCTATCTTAAGAATAATTTTGTGCCTGGGCAAACTTTCATTTTGGCATTTCACATAATTTTGGTTAAAGATTCTCACATTACCTTGAGGGAAAATTATTACAAGACAAAAAATCATGGAAATTTGCTTTTTTTGAGCATGAAAGTTAAATAAAATTAATATTTATACTCTGCTGTAGCTTTAAGGAACACTGACAAAATGTTTACTAAAGCCACTTTCATAATACAGGATGTACTTTCTAAATAGTCAACATCCTGCCATCTTGTTTTTATTAAAGTAAGGCTACATTTATTTATCTTCTAAAATGGGTGATTTATGGTACTATACAGACTATTCCAAGTTTCTGCATCAGTTTATTTATTTTCAACAATTTATATTTTCCTAATAATTCAACTAGACTTTCCTCTTCTCAGCTAAAATGTACACTTTTTTTTCTTTTATTATTTTCAACAGAAATTTTAGCTAAAGAAGAAATACAATAAAAGGTAGCAGATAACCTTACAAAGAGCTAGCGTGATAAATTGGACCAACTAAGGTTTGCTTTGATTTGTTTTCATAACAGCTCCATAGATGATGTAATAACGTGCTTATATTATCCATGGTCAAATTAAGCCAATTAAAAGCCTTGAAACAAATTTATCACTTTGAGAAGGTTAACTATAAGAACAAATGGAAGGAATCTTTTTGTAATTTGACAAACACAAAAAATAGTATTGCAAATCAACACACCAAGTTTAACCAATGTTTTGACTTTAAGATTGGTAAGCAACAACAAGAACTTTTAACGCGACATAATATTGGACCTTAATATTTAATATAATCTCGTTTTTTTAGCAATGATAAGGATTTAAAAATTGAGTTTTAAAAAAAATAATTAAAGATGAAGACAATATTTAACTTTCTGAAATGTATCCCCCTCAGTATTTTGAATTTTCAATGTGTTTGACACACTTGATTTGCAAGAGGGGAAATATATTTACCTCTTAGTGGACACATTTGGACAAATCACTAGTTAAAGATCTCATTCAAACTCTTGAGTGAGTATGAACTAAGGATACTAAATAGATCCACTTAAGTGATTGAATGGTTTAAAGGCATGATTCTCAAAATATACTGGACTGCTGTTGACGAGATTAGGTTTCGAATACGGGTTTGGTGTACTGAGTGTGGTTTTTCCTAAACAGTTTCACGTTATACCTCTGCACAAATGTGGGTACATTTCCTCTAAAATTCAACCTTCCTCATCCTTAACACATTATCGTTAATAGTACACAAGCATATAACCTGAACAGATAGTAAGACGTGATAAAAAAATATCTTCCCATGAAAATATACAAGAGGTTTTGGGAAAAATCCATCCTCCAAATTAGAACCAAGAGTTCACGTGTTCCTTTACAAGGTAGATACAATCATCTAATTATCAAAATTTGTTAGTGTGAGTGGGTTATCTTCCAAGAGCGGCAGCTGCAGGTGCTCCCAAGGGGCCATAGCCAGCTATCCACAGATAATCTTCAACAATTCATTGGGTGTTTGGATAATCACGACCTATGATGTCAACAGGGACAAAACGTTACTTTTAAAAAGATGCTCCCAAAGTGGAGGTTCCCTTTAAACATTTAAAAAACGCAATTAAAATTATCACTTCTAAAATGGAGGTTTCCAAATCTTTAAGCATATGACACGCCATTAAAAATGTATACTTTTAGTGAGGTTTACTCCATCTAGATATATTCTGAAAATTGAAAAACGACACCTGGACACGGGGATCGAACCCGGGACCTTTGGCTTTCCGCACGTCCATCACAGACTCTGCCTTAAACAGGAGTGAAGATTGACCCTGGGCACAAGACGATTCCTGGATAGCTCAGTGGGTAGAGCATTGGTGTACTAAACCAAAGGTCCCGGGTTCGATTCCTGTGTCCAGGTGTCATTTTTCAATTTTTCAGAATAACTTAACAAGCCTGTGGTAACAAGTGCAACACAAGAGTCCAGCCGGATCATATCTAGTGATCTTTGGTGATATGTCATACTGGTGCAATGCGAGGAAAGTCGACCAATGGCAGAAGAGGAAGAAGAGTGACAAGGATGGGAAACCTGGCAATCGTTGGTGTGCATTATAAATTGAAGGAACTAGATGTTTCTGGAAGGCTCCACGGGTGTAGAATAGAATGGTTTTCATCCGGCTGGCTGGACCCCACTGGATATTTTCTCGGTTCAGTTTGAACTGGATGGGTCATGGTGCTTTTGGTGCTCGATGCAAGTACATATATAACAACCATGTAATGCAGCTGGCTATGCTACTAAAATGCAGTATTCGATGGGGGTGGGGGGGTGGGGGGGGGAGGGTAGTAACTTGTCTCAAATCATAGTTTTTATCTGTTAAAATATAAAATTAAAAAATATGCCACTGAAAGGATGGTAAAAATTTTAGAATACATTTTTAAGAAATTCTGTTTTATTGATATAATAGATTATATAATCAACCAAAACTAAGAAAAATTAGGAAAGTAATGGTATGGGGGAAGAAGGAAGAGAAAGATAGGAACAGTTTTAGGAATGGAATGAAGTGAGAGAGTGTGGAATAAAATTTATAAGGCAAAGTGTGAAGTGATGGTAATAAGGAAGAGGGTAAGGTCTAGTAAAGCTGCAAGGTTGGATGGTCTAGACCTGAGAGAAGTACAGAACGTAAAACATCTTGGAAGTGTGGTTGAGGAGAAAGGTGGAAGTAGAGAGGATTTACGGAGAAGAGGACAGCAGGGAGAGTTGTTCTATAGGTGCTTAAGATACCTTCTATAGAGAAGAGAAGTACCCTTGAAGTGTAAGGAAGTGTTTTACAGGGCGTACTTTGTACCCATTGTCACACATGCAGCAGAAACATGGACAATGGATGTAAGAGAGACTAGGAAAGTGGAGGCCATGGGAATGAAGTTTGTGAGGAGCATGTCAGCTGTCATGAGGTGAAACAAGATTAGGAATGAAGTTATCCGGGAAATAGTGGGGGTACAGGGAGTAGATGAGATAGTAGAGGAAACAAGACTGAGATGATATGGGCATTTAATGAGGATGGAAAAAAAGAGGATGCCAAAGAAGATTTTGGCAATGAAGTATGTAGGAAAAGGCCCACAATGGAGGTTAGAAAGAGATGGGAGGAGCAGACAACACAAAGTGTTTAAATGAGGTGAGAAGAATGGAAGGAATTAAAGGAGGAAGAATGGTAGGAGGTTAGAGGAAGATGGAGGCATTTTACTAAACTGACCCAGCCACAGGCTAAAAGCAGATGATGATGATATGCATCTAATATTTAGTTCTTTGAGGTAGAGTTTTTGAAGGTGCCTTGATTTTTTAAAAAATAAACTTCACAGAGCACTATCAAAGTATGATCTTAAAGCTTTGAAATAATAAATAGGCAGAGTTAGTCAATTTAGTTAAAATCTAGGAAGATAAATAGTCTGTATGCAAAAGAAAGTCTCACGACAGGTCTATTCCTTTTGTCAATAAACTTGACCACCAATGTGCCCTGTCCAGTCTTCTGTCTCCGCCTTCAGCTTTCAGAATTTTCTTCTTTCCTTCAAGTCATCCAATATTTGAATCCTTATTCCTAAGCTCCTCTTCCCTTCAACCTTCCTTCTATGATGTAAATAAAAAAGTTCCTCATAAGGATGTGTTTGCTTTGTACCGAAGAATCATATCCTAAAAGGTTCTTTTCTCATCCACTCTTCTTAGGACTTCATTTGTCGTCTGTTCACTTTATCTCCTCAAGTCTTCTCCAGCACCACATTTCAAAGCTCTAAAAGTATTTCTTTTCCATCTTACTGAGAGTTCAAGTTCCGGTTTCATACAGTGCAGTGCTCCAAATATAGATCTTCCTCAGTTCCAAACTCAACTCGCTGGTCAGCAGTAACCTCTTCTTGTTGAAAGCTGCCTTGGTCATGGCGATCCCCTACCTAATTTAAATAGTGCAATAGGCATCCTTTGTGAGCAAGCTTCCTAGGTACTCTAACTGCTCAATGCTTTACAACTCCTGGTTTCCAATTCTGATTTTCAGCGGCCTTTCATTTTTTGAAATCACCATGTTGATCTCTATGGCACATTTTCTCCCTGTCTCCACTAGGTGGGCCATCATTTCCTGCAACACTTCTTCATTTTTCGCCAGCAATTCTAGATCATCTGCGTATTTTACTGTGTTGATGGACGCTGCCTCTTTCTTGAAATTGCCACTTCCCTCTAAGGCGTCCATGACCATCCACTATCCATACAAGTTAAACAGACAGGTTGACAAACAGCCTCCCTGTCTCATTCCTCTTTCTTTCTCTACACTGTTGGCCTCTCCATCCTTCAGCCTCACCTTCACTCACTGTTCCAAATACAGATCTTCAATCAGCCTTTGTCCCTCTGGTTGATGCCGATCTTCTTGAGTATTTTCATCAATTTCTTCCACTTCACTCTATTGAATGACTTTTGCCAGTCAATAGAATCAATGTAAACTTCTTCCTTGACTTACAGTACTCCCTCTGAAATTACTTTCAGAATGCCGATGGAATCCCTGATTCCTTTTATTTTTCTGAATCCAAATTGTTCTTCTTCCAATCCACTTTCTCTTTTCTGATCCAGCAGCCTGTTGAATATTCTTGCCCCGATCTTTCCCACTGAGAGATGGAAGATGATGGTCCTGTGGTCACTGCATTTCTTGGTTTGTTTCTTTTTCTTTAGGACCACCATGATTACGTTTATAAAATCCTTTAGACCTTTATTCTATTTTATAGAAACTATTTATAAGTTTTTTGGAGCCCTTAATACATTGTTTCTTAATTACTTAAACAGGTCAGTTGGTGTGTCGTAATCTACAGCAGCTTGCCTCCTGCGCTTATCCTCTATCGTCTTCCTCTACCTAAATTAGAAACAAAATGCTCACTAAAACTAAAACCCAAGCATTTAGGGTTAAATAGGCCACAAGTACTTACAATAGAAGTTTTACTGGATATACAAAATAAGGTGCAACAAGAAGCTCCGATATTTTAAAATTAATTATGTTAAAAAAAACTGTACAGAAGAAATTGTCTGTATTCCCTAAATAAACAAATTAAGTAAGTAATTCAGCCCTTTTGACATCACTCACAACTTGTTCACTTAGGCCGCAATCACTATCAACTTAACGTTCACTTAACTATCAATTAACATGTTCACTAACTCAAAAGTGGTCCAGTGGTAAAATACATTACAAACAAAATATCATTTGCTAGTGGCAACACGGCTTAAATAACTTATTTTAAAATCAATTTTAAGATTTGACCCATCTCTAATAATTATATTTTTTTCCAAAATTACATATTTTTTAAATAGGGCCTCTTTGATTCGACTTTGGGATTAATTAATATAATCCAATTTGACTCGGCTTCGAAATATAAAGTCGACTTAGTGCACCCCTAAGATCCAAGCTACAATGATTAACCTTAATGCATGGTGCATTGTGGTCAAAAATGGGCCTAAATGCCCTGAAAATTACTGTCATGTGGTTTAAATAAATGTTAAATCTCAGGCTGTGAAGTGTGGGGTCGGAAGAAATATAGTTTGTAAAAATGTACCGCCTGACTTTGGCTTAAAAATAAAGAGTATTATATTATAACAACATATAATATGTATTGTAGCATGTTACTGCAGTAAATTTGTTAATACTGATTAATATACTTCAGCCATTTATGAAGGGGTCGGGAGTCGAATCTTGGCATACCAACTCTATAGCACTGTGTTTACCCTCCACTTTGGTACCCACATGGTTCAAGGCACTGCTCTCGTAGTAGATTAGACCACCGATGATTGAGTGATTGAGGTTTGAATCTCGGTCAGGTGTCCTGAAGGTAATCAAAAATGATTTTACACTCTCCTCCCACACAAATGCGGGTACACTTCCAATAAATATGATCTTCCTCATAAATAAAAATCATTAGTGTAATTGTACATAAGCGTATAACCTGAACAGTTAGTGAGATGCCATGTGAAAAAAAATCAGAAAAACTTATTTTATTAAAATGAAACTATTATGAATATGGGGTAGTTCTTTATTTGCTGTTTTTTATTCCACATTTACAAAACTTTATTCATAACACATTTAATATTGGATAATAAGGTATGAATGTGTTTGTTTATTAGAAACTAGCATTTTTTTGAAAAATCTGATGGTAAAGAGACAACTCATCTATTACCAAGGAACACTGGAAAAATCAGGGGATTCAGTAATTAAAGGTTTTGTAGCCATCCTGAGTTTACAGTAGGCTATAAAGACAACGACCTTAAGGAAAAATCCAGCTATGATTGATATAATAGCAGAACAAGAGACATTTTTGCTGTCTATTTTTCCTTAAATGATACTTGTAATTAATTGTTTCCAGACTCAACTTTATTTAAGTTTCAAAAAGGTGACAACCACATCATGAGCATAGTCTTCTTTTAAACCTTACAATGTCACATAGAATGTTATACCACTACTTTACTAGTACAGTCTTGACCAGCCCGTATTCACCAGTCATTAATCTAAGGGCCACCACTGAACTATTAGTACAGTCTTGACCAGCCCGTATTCACCAATCATTAATCTAAGGGCCACCACTGAACTATTAGTACAGTCTTGTCCAGCTTGTCTTCACCAGTCATTAATCCAAGAGCCACCACTGAACTATTAGTACAGTCTTGTCCAGCCCGTCTTCACCAGTCATTAATCCAAGAGCCACCACTGAACTACTAGTACAGTCTTGTCCAGCCCGTCTTCACCAGTCATTAATCCAAGAGCCACCACTGAACTACTAGTACAGTCTTGTCCAGCCCGTCTTCACCAGTCATTAATCCAAGAGCCACCACTGAACTACTAGTACAGTCTTGTCCAGCCCGTCTTCACCAGTCATTAATCCAAGAGCCACCACTGAACTACTAGTACAGTCTTGTCCAGCCCGTCTTCACCAGTCATTAATCCAAGAGCCACCACTGAACTACTAGTACAGTCTTGTCCAGCCCGTCTTCACCAGTCATTAATCCAAGAGCCACCACTGAACTACTAGTACAGTCTTGTCCAGCCCGTCTTCACCAGTCATTAATCCAAGAGCCACCACTGAACTACTAGTACAGTCTTGTCCAGCCCGTCTTCACCAGTCATTAATCCAAGAGCCACCACTGAACTACTAGTACAGTCTTGTCCAGCCCGTCTTCACCAGTCATTAATCCAAGAGCCACCACTGAACTACTAGTACAGTCTTGTCCAGCCCGTCTTCACCAGTCATTAATCCAAGAGCCACCACTGAACTACTAGTACAGTCTTGTCCAGCCCGTCTTCACCAGTCATTAATCCAAGAGCCACCACTGAACTACTAGTACAGTCTTGTCCAGCCCGTCTTCACCAGTCATTAATCCAAGAGCCACCACTGAACTACTAGTACAGTCTTGTCCAGCCCGTCTTCACCAGTCATTAATCCAAGAGCCACCACTGAACTACTAGTACAGTCTTGTCCAGCCCGTCTTCACCAGTCATTAATCCAAAAGCCACCACTGAACTACAGGATTGTGCTATTAATTTAGAAAATCAACAGTAAGGGTTTTGTGTCCAGCTCGTCAGTTTCTACTGAAGTTATTTAAATCACAACAGCACTAGAAATCACAACACTAGAAATACAAAGTAAAGGACAACTTTTTTTTGTTGACCCTTTTCTAATATTATTATAAAAATTATTTTTGAATCCATACATGTCTGAAAGGGTTGCGTCAAACTGGAGAAGTGGTTCAAGCTTTGGAGGATCTTGCCGTGGTCTGAGGGTTTTGTTCTGCTAGGGGCTTCACAGCCCCGCCTGATCCCCCAGAACGCCCACGTCGGCCCCTGCCTTTACGAGAGCGCTGCGGCATGTTCTCACGCTTGTCGGACATCACCTCAAACGGCGAGTCTGAATCTTGGTTGCCTGCAGGTGACAACTGAAAATATTCGACAATGTGAGCCTTTGACTCCAAGTGCCAGATCAAGTTTAATGTAGTCTAGTTTCCCTTTTTCTCAATAGTTATCATCAACAGACTATGGATGCTATGTGAGGCTACTAAGTAACCGACAATCTCACCCACCCATCAAAAATACTGCCTTAAATATAAGTGATGTAGGCAGAAAATGTTAGCTTATTGGTAGGTAGGGATATGCAAGTATTCAGATTTTCTGGCTGGGCCTCTAACAGCTACTCCTACTCAGGATTGGGATTGACAGATGTATAGTCTCAGGGATTGCTATATTTATAAGCTTAGGGAATGACAGATTTATATGCTTTATAGATTTTTTAACTTGAATTAAAAAACTTAAGCCCGCAAACCCCTAGTGGTACTGGTAGGCTAATCCAAATATCATGTATGATCCACTTGGCTAAGCTACCTGTTGAACTGTGGACGGCAGTCCGACCCCTGATGAGAGAATCTGAGAGGAAACACCCCCCTGCTTGCCCTGCATCTTGTTGGGCTTGGATCGGCACACCTGGGCACCAGGGTGCGCCTGAGGAATTAGGCGCAGAACATTGCCCACAGCTTTGGTCCGTCCTTCCCGGAACACCTGTCAAACAGAGAGGTGACTAACTATATATGTTTGACAAAAATAAGAGGTTAGGTGACGGGTGCTACAGATGTTTAAGACAGAAAGAAGAGGTTAGGAGGTGATGGGTACTACAGATGTTTAAGACAGAAAGAAGAGGTTAGGAGGTGAGTTGCTCACAAATAATTTAGGGAGTGTAAAGGTCTTGAATCATAAACATACCATTCTTTGTCCTGGCTTGATGTACTCGGGGTGTTTGATAAACCGAAAATGTACCAGGGCTTTATCTCCAGTCCTGAGACAGTCCTGCGACATGGACAGGATGGAAGCTGTCTGGCGGATACTGCCGCAGTGGACTAGAACATTAGACCAACAACTACATAACTGTCCCAAAGGCTAGCAACAATAGGTGACCGCATGGCCTAGGTGCTACTCTCACAATATACCAGACTGTCGAGGATGGGGAGATTGTGGTTTGATCCTGGTCAAGTGTACCCAGGAGGGTTTTTCCTAAATATTTTCTTCGCTATCCCTCCTCGCAAATGTGGGTACACTTCCTCTAAATTCAACCAAATTAAACCAAATCCCTAACACATTAGCTTAATTAGTACATAGGTTTATAACCCAAATGGGTAGTAAGACGCAATGATGAAAAAAAAAGTAGAGGTGGATAGTTGCGCTAGACTCACCCATGGCTTGGTAACGGGTGCTGATGGTGGTAGGATGATGGAGCACCAGGATCTCCCCCTCAAACTCCCAGCATGCATTAGGGTTCAATGATGGGGCCACCATCACCATTCCTTTCCTGAGCAATCCTCGTTTAACCTGCGTCAACATCACCGATGATAAAAACCTGCACTTGTTGAGATTAATTATTAAAGGTATGTGAAGTCCATTTTCTCAATCTGAAGTGAGCTCTAATCGAATATATGAAATATTCTTAAAGATGAATCAAATATATTTTGTTAGCTATTTTAAGTTTTTTTAAAAATATTATGTATTCATTCAAAAAATGTTTTATCGCATAATTGGGGTGGGTAATCTAGAAAGGGTGTGTAGGCATATGTGCCCTTTTTACACAAAATGGCTTCTTTGATTAACCATGCTTTTAGGTATTTTAAAAACTGAGGTTGGTACACCCATTTCTTAGTCAGCTGTGCCTCATATCAATTTGTTGAAATATTCGTTCCTTTTTACGTTGCCCAACTCATTTTTTTTTTGTAATATTAAATCTGATAAATCAAATAGTTACCAAAACATACAATTCAATTACTTAAACAATCTTTATATAAATATTGATTTCCAATGTAAATAACACCTTAGCATGTCTACCTACTGAGTTAAGGGTTCTGGTTTTGATTCCCGGTATGGCCGAAAAATTTATCATTGCTGAAATATGTGTGTGTCCTAGTATTAAGTTATATTGTAAGGCATATAAAGCTACGACAGGCCTAGCAAGCTGGTAGTGGAAAATATATGGCTTTAATAAAAACTGACCCAGGCCACAGGATGGAAACTGTAACGAAGGTAAAGTAGAAATGTACATAAGATCTAAGAATGGCAATAATTAAACATAAATTGGGTACATTAACTGTTAATCTTTTTATTGGAACAGTTTCCTAATTTATTGCCAAAGCTGATTTTTTTTTTTCAAAGCAAAATCGAAGCTGATATTTGTTTCTCTGCAATAGACTTGCAGGGAATGGTTCCAAATACTGCTCACCTTCTTGAGTGCGAACGAAGCAGTCTGACCCCCTCGCACCTGCTTGACAACCATCCTCTTCCTGTGGATGCTCTTCACCGTGATAGGGATGAAGTACCCGAGTGGATCAGGTCCTAACAGCAGCATGTCATTGAGTCTGATGATGCCCTTCATTGTAGTACCAGATACCACTGTCCCCACTCCCTGGGACACAACAGGGACATTATTATTATTATTATTTCTCAAACCTGCTTCGGTGGTTACTCTCCCAATAGAACACATTAGTGTACTTATTACATAAGTGTATTGCGGTAATGGGTAGTAAGATGTGGTGCTAAATAAAAGATCGCTCTATCCTAAAGTTCTCCTAATCCTACAGAGGAAAATGCACAGAGTACTCACAGGAACAGAGTAGATGTCATCTATTTGAAACTCGGCTGGCTCGTCGTCCTGGCTCACCAGGCGAGTAGTAAGAAGGTTCAAAAACATCTCAAGAAGTTTCAAGTTCTCACCCGTTACATTTGACACTTGAAAGATTGGACAGAGCCTGTCGACATAAAAACATGAGTGTTGCTGATATAGGATGTGATCTACTCCGAGACAGGCACAGTATCTGTGTGTTCTAATCGGAGTCTTAGAAAAACTAATTAACTACTCACCTCTCTGAGACAAAGTTAGTAGCACTGATGATGACATCATCATTATTCTTTACCATGACGGGCACTTTCCTACATCCCGGTGACTTGAGGATCCTTACAAGCAGCCTGAGTGTATCCTGCAGGACATTGGGAGGACACATGTCTATCTTGGTGACGACCACGAAAACAGGTACACTGAGAGCTAGAGCCAGACCAAGATGTTCCTTGGTCATGCCGACAACGCCAGCATTGGCTCCCACCTACAACAACACATGTCCTCTGTATATTCACTACCATGTGTTCGTAAGTATTCAAACATATTGTAAAATAACAATACTATATTATTATTATTAGCACCGCGTCTTACTACCCGTTCGGGTTGTACGCACTTACACTAATGTGTAATGGTAGGGTGATTGTGAGATGAAATGGAGGACCTACAGTTTAACGTGGAATCCGAACCACGGTGGAGGCCTGGCATTCCCCACATTCACAAGAAGTCTTGTCAGAGGTGAAGGAAGGGTGTGGTAATCAGATAAATCTGTGCCGGGACCGAGGATTGAACCCCAGCCGCCAGCACAGATGTCTGACACCTTACCCCTAGACCGCCAGGTCACCAACAATATTATAAAGTAACTATGTAAGTTAAAGATTGCAAGGGAGGCCAAGGACGAGATGGTAACATAACAGCAAGTGTATGAGTGAGAGAATAATGGACAAAAGCAAAAGGGAACAATGGTGGAAGGAACGCGAGGAACGGAGGCATTTTGCTTAGAGTGATCTGACCACAAGCTAGAAACAGTTCGTAATGATGATGATAATAATAATAATAGTTTCACTTTAATTTATTATAATGCTGGACAACAGTGTGAGACCTACAGTATGACAGCCCAGCACTGAGAAGTGCATAAGTACCTTACAAGCACGTATAATAACAAAATAAAATAATCACACATATTGATGAACAATTACAAAAAATAAGACATCATAATTAATGATGGATGATAAAAATAATAAATAACTTAAGAGGAGTAAACCAGGGCATAATAATAATAATAACCCACCAATCTGTTGACCAGTTTGTGGAAAGATTAGTCAGTACTACTGTACCGTTGACCAGGGGACACCCGATGTACTACTTAATCGTGCATTCTTTTTTGTTGAGGCTTTTTTTCATCCCAATGAGATGAATGGATGCTAAGAGTGAATAAGACAGGTTAAAGCCAATGAAGATCTTACTTAATCTAGCTTAAGCCTAAATAATAAAACCCTGGTATCATGGGAGAAATTCCCCCCTTTGAGAAAAATTCTCCAGTACCTGCCGGGAACTTGACCTGGGACCTCCAGTTTAGCAGCCTGGGGCTCTAACCCCTATACCACAAGCCGATTTACAGTTCATGATGATGGTAATCTACGTAATGGTCCCTTTCCCACCAGTTCTCTCACCATGAGCATGCCAAAGTCCGGAGCGTGTCCTGTCATTCCGAACACAGTAGTCTTGAGGTACTTCTCGTGACCTGCCAAGTCGATAAACGTGATCACCTTGGCCGATTTTTCACAGATCTTAACCCAATCTAGTGACCCATGTTCTGGTTTATTTACGACTTTACCTGGAACAGACAGTGATACAATAAGAACTTTGCCATGACACGTTGACACTACCTGGAGCAGACAGTGATACAATAAGAACCTTGCCATGACATGTTGACACTACCTGCAGCATATAGTGATATGATCAGAACCTTGCCATGCCATGTTGACACTACCTGCAGAAGATAGTGATACATTCTCTGCTCTAAGTGATTGTTAAGTTTGATTTTCACCGAGGATGAATCTTAAACCTTGACTAACCAAGACTGTCAAAGCCCAGAATGTCATTGCCAACAGAGCTGGTTCGGCCAGACTCCATTTCGTGTTTGTGTCGAAATAATCTCTGTCGAGCATGACCACGGCCATTGTCGAGTTCCCCGTGAGTGAGCACTCCCAGAAGAGTAGACTTGCCTGCGTCGACATTCCCCACGACTGCAACTCTGCAATGCAAAAGTATCAACTAATTCTTAGAGATCCTCTTCTAAATGTTGAGATATCTTGTTCCCACAAGAGCAGTGTAGTTTACCTTATCTCCAAGAAGTCCTGGGTGTCCACCCTCTGTCGCACCAGATACTGTCCGGTCAGCCCTTGATCTATTTTCCTCTGTCTCAGCAACACACAGTCGGCATCCAGTGCTATTGATAGTGACTCGAGTGTGGCTAGTGATGCTTCATACTGGTCCGTCTCCAGTCCACTCTCATCACCATCTGACACGAAACCGAGCAACAATCAGCACCCAGTGCCGTGAATAGTGACTGGAGTGTCACTACACGAATGAGGAACTACTTTGCATACAAACTCACATTAAAATGTTATAAACTTTAGGGGTTAGTGCCAAACCTCGAGGCCAACCTACGATTTTTACACAAGCAAAAATTTAGCTGTTTAAAATTTAAATTCAATTAAATAAAGTACTGGCATATTAGCCCAAAAACCAAACTTTACTTTAAATATTTAAAAGACGAACATATCTGTCCAAAATAATATACATAAGGCCTAGGTCTAGTATAGAATATTCATGCAGTGTATATCTGTCCTTCAAGGACTATTTCTCCCCCTGAGAGCTAACATTTAGTATGGACGCCGTGGAGTAAGCTATCTTTATGGGGGGAAATCCAAAACTTGAAGGATCCAAGCTCGCGGGCACAACATACAAAATGAGGGATTTGGATGAAATAGGAAGTTTGAAAATCTAAATTGCACCTGTTGGAGACAAGCCTAGTCCCTATTAGTTAGGCCCTAATAAGTGACCAAAACAATAATTTAAAGTAACTGTAACACTCTTTGCTAAGTTTGCTTTTATTACCGAGTTTAGACCTAGTTATGTTGTGTAAAGTAAGCAATGATAAGGTGTGAACTCAATATTGTCAGTTTGGCAAATAATGCATTCCTGAGTACAAATGCCACTATTGAATGTGTCTCAATGATCACCAATCTCTTTATGAAGAGTTGTAATTCATCCCTACTTGAAATATACGTCCCCTGCTGATTGGTCGAAATTACATAAACTTCAAGGGAGATCCGACATTATTCAAGTTGATGATTAACTAAGTTTTGGAGAAGCAAACGTGAACATAAATGTATTGCAAGCCAAACTATCAAATAAATGTGTTTGTTGAAAAAAAAAAAAAGTGGCCAACCTTCTCCAATGCCGATGTCAAAAATTGTCTCGCCGTGTCCATCTCGTAGTCTCTCTTTGAGCAAATTCTGGAGTGTAACAAACTGCTCCTCATCAGGACTCACCAGTATTGTCTACAAAGAAAAACACAACAATATTGGATCAGCTAGTCTGCTGGTTACCAACTTCAACAAGACCAGGAAATATTCTCCTTTCACCTTGTCTCCGATACTGGTACAGTGGACTGCTGGTGGGGATGATGGTCTCTGAGGGGTGCCGAACACACTCGAACTTGTGTCCGCTTTCTTCGGACTTTGGTCAGTGGAAGATGCCATTTATAACAAAGATTGGTTGAATAATTACACGCTAATATTATCTTATGATTGCCAATCAACTCGTAAACTATTTAATGTCCACCGCTGTAAACTTGGTGTCTTCCTGTTGAGAGTTGGACAGAGTCTGGACATTGTCTACGAAAAGCCAACAGTTAGGAACCTTGAACAGATAAAATGTGGCACGACCAATATAGGCGGCGTCAACAAAAAAATGTATAGGTACACTTAATTAGTAGGCCTGATGTATTATTTTGGCAACGATCAACCATTGTGAAAGAGTTATCTAGCTTTGTAAATACTATGGCCATAACACGATCGTTGCGATACTAGACATATTCCAAGCTCACTTAACTTTAATGCATGGGTTGAAACTATCTATAATTCTTCGCTTGGGTAATGCCGGGATCACAATAAACTTGACGTTCATGTAATGTAACATCCACGTCACATAAAGAAACTAGTGTGTGATAAAGATTCACATAGCATAATCAAGACTCACGTAACGTAATAACTCTAGCAAAACACAGTCAATGAATTTGGACTGTTTCAAAACATATTGTTCATCAAAATGAAACCCAATCATTTAGGGCTGATAAGTCTACATGACGCGGACAAACTACACGGAAGAAGTCATCTGCATACTATAAACAAATCAAGTAGGCCTAAGTACTAATTAGCTATGTTGATTTTGTTCACAACATGATTGGCTAGCTATACTTCATTCACGGTAGGAGTTTACCTCTGAAAGGTCTTTTTTCTTACCAATATCCTACTATATAATAGATTTCTGGCAGGGAAAAAAGTCCTTTCATAGGTAAACTCCTACCGTGAACGAACTTTAGAACCTAATGTGAATGTTTTGCCCTGGATAACTCTTAAGTCAAGTTAACATTAAGTTACCTCCATCGTAATGGCTTCCATATAAAAACACGAAGAAAACCTTTATGTCAAGTTACATTACTTGAACATTAAGTGAAAGTTAAGTCGCTCGATCATGATACGGAATAAAACCATGTTTTCTCATGCCAGTCTTTTAAAATTAATATTACTACTTGAGGATTGAACCATTCAAGAAACTGGTTTAATTTTCATAATGGTATTTATTAATAATCAGCCTTCTACTATCATTACTATAGTTGATATCCTAAATCTTATTTAATGATATTATAGTTTATTTGATTTTTTAAGTGTAAATTAACCTGGGCTTCAAATAAAATAATGGATAAATAAATTTAGGCATACTTTTGAATTTAATTTTCAATAAAATTATTTGTTTAAACACCAAACCAAATAATGTTAGGTTAAACTGAACATTGCCTACCATATGTTTAAAAAATAGTTTGGTAGAATGGTAAAATGATACTTATATAAGAATAGATCCAGTTGTTAGATTTACTAGACATGATATTAATCAAAGAGATGATAAGGGAAAAAAGTCCTTTCATAGGTAAACTCCTACCGTGAACGAACTTTAGAACCTAATGTGAATGTTTTGCCCTGGATAACTCTTAAGTCAAGTTAACATTAAGTTACCTCCATCGTAATGGCTTCCATATAAAAACACGAAGAAAACCTTTATGTCAAGTTACATTACTTGAACATTAAGTGAAAGTTAAGTCGCTCGATCATGATACGGAATAAAACCATGTTTTCTCATGCCAGTCTTTTAAAATTAATATTACTACTTGAGGATTGAACCATTCAAGAAACTGGTTTAATTTTCATAATGGTATTTATTAATAATCAGCCTTCTACTATCATTACTATAGTTGATATCCTAAATCTTATTTAATGATATTATAGTTTATTTGATTTTTTAAGTGTAAATTAACCTGGGCTTCAAATAAAATAATGGATAAATAAATTTAGGCATACTTTTGAATTTAATTTTCAATAAAATTATTTGTTTAAACACCAAACCAAATAATGTTAGGTTAAACTGAACATTGCCTACCATATGTTTAAAAAATAGTTTGGTAGAATGGTAAAATGATACTTATATAAGAATAGATCCAGTTGTTAGATTTACTAGACATGATATTAATCAAAGAGATGATCAATGCATATCAAGTTTGAAGCTATCTCTCTGTTGACTAAACTTAATAACAAAAGATTATGTGTAGAAATACAGATTAAGTACATTTATAGTAAAATACATATTTATGAGGTTTGCGAATTTTAAATTATTAATCTAAATAATATTAAGCTAATATGAATATTACCGATCAATAAAGTCTAACAAATTTACTTTATTTTTATAAACACATATCCTAAAATAGCAATGTCACAACAAGCAACAAAAATAACATCAAACTATTCAGAATCAACATTAGCTATAAGTCAATGACTAGTAAAAATACAAAATAGGATGGCTTTAATCCATACACAATTGTCTTGAACACTGTAACCTAGTATATTAATACAATATTTTAGAAAGAACCAATGACCTCTATAAAATAAATGAACAAACATAATATGTGAAGGAAATAATCAAGCTGTCATCTCCTTACCAATGTTAAAGTGAGCTGAGAACTTTGGGAAATTTCTTTCTCTCTCACGCATATATGATTTTTTTTTATTAAATTTAATTACTTAGTTTTGTACATATTACAGAGCTGTTCAGCTCATTTTACAAACATTACATGCTATAAGCATATTTTAGAAAGACAAAAATATACTAAAAGATTATATATAGTTAGTATAAATACAAAAGGAGGAAAATTAGAGAAAAAAATATTTAAGTACAAGTAGGGTAGACTGGGGTTAACTGAGCCAGTCATATAAAATTAGTGATACAGGAATGCTTTTGTCTTTTAAGGAATTTTAATATGTTATGTTGGTAGTTCTGATTATTTTAATGCAATATGGTAGATGTGTTCGTTTAAATATACTGGTAATTTGCATTTATTCTATAAGGTAGTTTGAGAGTATTATTTTATGATGTACGTATTTTATTTTTCTAAATTTTTCTGACATCTAAACTATATTACTCAATATATTTATTTTATATACCAGACAGATACTTTCATCAGCTTGAAGTTTTTTTTTCAAAACCTGCGAAATGATAAAGACAAGTATAAGATTGCCCCCCAAGATATATAAAATCTCGATGAAACACCTGCAACAACTGTTCACAAGCTACCTAAAGTCTTAGCAGCTAAGGGAAAGCGAAACATAGGACAAATTACATCGGCAGAGAGAAAGATATTTGTCACTTTTGTTGCTATTGTTGGTGCAACTGTAAAAGCATTTTTGATATTCCCCCCAGTCAATTTCAAGAATCATATGCTTACAAACACTCCAGTGGGAACAAAGGGAGCAGCATCTCCATCAGGATGGATGATCAGTGATTTATTTCAACCTGTGTTGCAACATGTCCATGATCATGAGCGACTAGCAAGAGAAAAACCCAAATTAATCATTTTGGACAGCCATGAAAGTTATCTTAGTATTGGAGCTTTAAATTTTGCAAAGGATAACGATATTATTCCACTGGACGTGAGTGTTTTTGGTCGAGTCAATTTTTTTTTTATTATGTTGCATGTGATAATTGGATGTCAAACAATCCAGGGCAAGCAAAAACTATTTATGATGACGGGAACCTCAATGGAGAAGCGTTTCCTTTAGCATTTACGTCAAAGAATATTTCCACTGGATTTAAAACTACTGTAATAGAACCAATTAACAGTACAATTTTTTAACATGAAGATTTCTTGACTGTCTATGTGACTGATAGGCCTGATCCTGCACGCGGTTCTTATTCTTCCAAGGAGGTTCCTGCATCTCTATCAGGCACATAATCTAATCCAGCTGTCTATTCCAAAGATTTTACCAGAGCGCTTTCAATAAATGACGTTTCTAAGCAAAGCCCAGTGAAAGCACTTGCAAATAAAAATTCAGCTGGACCTTCAAAAATTCTAAAATAAGTTTGTTCCCACCCAAAAACTCCTCCTAGAAAAACCACTGGCACTGTATGAAGAACAGCTAAGTCATCAGTTCTGACCGACACACCTGTGAAAACAGTTTGAAAAGGAAAAGCCAAAATTATCGCTGAAAAAAAAGGCAGAATTTTCTGAACAGAAACATTTGAGATAATAAAAAAACTGAAGAGAAAACTTTGAAATATTATCATGTTCCTACTTGGAGGAACTTCTTGATGAATCCATCTCAGGTTCTTCAATGCAATTATTAAGTGAGACAGAAGATGAACTTGAAAATTATTCCTTTGTTGGTTCCTTTGTATTGGTAAAGGTTTATGGGAAAACTAAATCACCATTTAGGTATTACATTTGTGAAATTATAAATAATTATGAAGATGGAGTTAAAGGAATATTTTAAAAAGACTACCTGCAACAATGAAATTGATGAAAACAAAAGAATCATCATTTGTTTACAAAAATGACATTTTCGATGATGCTGTCTGCTCCAGTAAAAGCAAATTAAGCAAGATATGCCCATATGGTATCTTTTCCTATCAATTTTAGTGACTACAGTATTCACACACACACAAAAAAAGAGACTTAAGTAGAAAAATTTAATATCATAAGTCCAGACTTTTTTTTTGTCTTAGTGTATTCATCTGCTTTTTTTTTACAACCAAAGTAAGAAAACTCAATGTTTAAAGTAGCTACTTAATCCATATTAATATCGTTGAAAAATAAAAAATAAATACAACTCACAGTTATAGTTTTAGTAAGAATATGTGTATGGCTCACATAACCTGTCATTGTGGCTCACTCACCCAACCTTTGGAGTCAACTAGAATAAAATTTCTTAACATAGATTTTAATTAAATTGGATTAAACCATTAGTAGCTAATAAAACCCTTAAACGTTGGAGTTATAATCCTCAATGCTAGTTAAAACTGAATAAATTTTTAGATTGGGTCTCATTCTTAAGAGCAAAAATAAAAAATGGGCCAGTTAACCCCAGTCTCCCCTACACTAAATGAGTAAGGGGGTGGGGGGGAAGAAAGGAAAAAAAACCGTATCTTCCTAAAAGATTGACAGTTGGACAGAGCCTAATAACATGCACAGATATACAATATATTGGGTCAAATTTACTTACACATAAGCTAGTAAGTAGTATATAAATTATGACTGCTAATAAACCCCTACATATGACCCAAACTGTTGGATCGAATCTGCAGGGACTCTGCCAATCCTGTGGTGTGTATCTCCAACACTGCAAGTTTGGTCGTGTGTAGGATGATAGAGCTGATCTGCAATCATTTTCCTTCAGTAGCATCGCAACATTGCGAAGTAGGGGGGGAGGCAGGGGTCTGGAGGGAGGTGGTCCCAACAGCTGGAGGCGGACTTTTGTTCACAATTATATAAACCTGGGAGGTTTTTTATTGGCATTTGTTAACTTGATCATTTATATTTTTACTATTATAAACGTGATAATATAACAAAATAATAAATAAATAGGCCTAAGTTAAAGTTGGCTTAACTGTCACAAAAATCACCGATTACGTATAATAGGTAAATATGTCCTTGTATTATTTTTGTAAAACATTTAACAATTTTAGCCAAGGTCCATACGGTGGTCACATTTAGTTGCATACCCCCCTTCCACACCTTTTATTTTATCTTTAGATCTGCGTAGATTTCGGGGCATCCCTAAACTATGGTAAAGGGGGCTCAAGCCCTTTAAATCCCCTCCATGGGTACGCTACCATTTCCCTTGCAGGCTAACGCTGCTTAGAAGGAGCGTCGTGTGCATTTTTAACTGTGTCAAAAATCTACGTTGCCACATTCTTTCTCATTATAGTATATCTTTTTTGATTTTTTTTAACTAAAGGCGCCACCATATAAACCATGTATTTGAAAGTATCATTATCCATTCTAGAAAGTTTATAAATTCGACTGGATCTTATTCTTTAAAAATATTTGTATGATATAATTTTGTTCTTCTCTATAATAACTACTTTTTATACCAACATTTTCTTTTTCGTATTGGCGTAGCATTTTGTGTTAATAAAGCTAAAGCAACACAGTTTTTTTTAAATTTTCTAACATAACGAGCGCGCCTAGCCAACTACCAGGTTGGATCGTGCAGAGAGTAGTGCCCGATTTATTCCTACCACTACTCTGCAGATTGGGTTGTGTGAAGAGGGTTAAAAGACAGGGCCCCCTGGTTGAAACGCACAGGAGTAAACCATAGTAAACCAAGGAAAACCGTAGTTGGTTTCATATGTTTCTTTAAGGTCCAAAGAAAACCAAGGAAATCCAGACCATTACTCATGTGTGGGCTGCTATGAATTTATCAGGCTCTCCCCGGGACAGAGTATACCAATGGGAACCAGAAATTGTCTGGAATTACCAGGGTCTGTGGTTTAGAATGGTTTTCTTTGGGAAGGGTAAATCCAATGCAAACCAGATTTTGTCTGGAACACTTTGGGTCTGTGGTTTGGCCTATTTCTTGATGGAGACAAACCATTGCAATCCAAACCTGGTCTGGAACGTTCCATGTCAATGGTTATATCTGGTTTTCCTTAGGACAGAACAAACCAATGCAAACCAGACATTGTCTGGAGCGCTCTAGATCTTGGGTTTGGTCTGGTTTTCTTTGGGACATAACTAACCAATAAAAACCATACTTTGTTAGAAACACTCTTTTTATTATTATTATTATTATTATTATTATTATTATTATTATTATTAGCACCGCGTCTTACTACCCGTTCGTGTTATACGCACT